>QPKB01000008.1:21223095-21305650 GCA_003546025.1 Camphora micrantha | reverse complement strand
CGCCTTCACTAAGGAAGACCTCCTACTAGGCGAAACAAAGCACAACCGGCCCTTATACTTTACAGGGTACATCAAAGAGATGCCGATACACAGAGTACAGATCGATCCGGGTTCTGCCCTCAACCTCATCTCTACTTCGGCACTCGAAGAGCTGGGCATCCCGCCTAGCAAGCTGAGTCACACATCCGTGTCTATCTTTGGATACGATGGAAGCGCTCAGAGGCCTATCGGCAAGATTAGGTTCAAGTTGCAAATCGGTGATCTTATCTCTGAAGTCACTGTATATGCAATAAAGACCCCCTCATGCTACAACATCCTTCTCGGACGCCCCTGGATACACGAGAGTGGTGTTGTTCCTTCAACTCTTCATCAGTGCATCAAGTTTGTTGGCGACGACGGCTTGGTACATCGGTATTTGCGGACAAAAAGCCTTTCAAAGGCAAAGAAGTCCATTTGCAGACTCGCAGATGTACAAAGATGAAAACGAAGAAAAGGAGAAAGAAACAGCATCCTTTGCCGAAAGTCTCCAGAAAGATAAAGGCAAGGCTCCTCAGCAATCACCGGAAGAAAATCAACCATCCGGCAAAACCGAGGAGATCAACCAATCTCCTTTTGTTGTCTCCCTCAAGTCTTCAAAGCCGCTGGTGATCACTACCAAGGCAAAGAAGACCAAACAAAAGCCTGGGGGCAAGTTTGTCATCTCCTTTGTGTCTATTATGCAAGACACAGATTCGGATTCAGAGACAGAAGACGACACGTCGTCAAGCCAAGCTGATACTCAGCAAGCTCAACCTGCTCTCACTCCATTGGAGGACACCTGCTGGCATAGGCGATCCAGCATCAGCTTCCTTCGTTGTTCCGACAACCTCACCAAAAGAAAAGCCGATCTTTTTCCACAGGTCGGCGGCTTCTTCATCAAACTCTTCGCTTGAGCCTTTCCAAAACGAAGGTATGCCACAACTATCCTTGTATAGTCCAATGGCGCAAGCTATCATGAAGAAAATGGGCTATGACGCTCGAAATCCAATCGGCTTGGGAGGTGGCCACGGTATTCTCGTACCATTGGAGCCCACCCTGACAAAAGGCCAGCAGGAGGATTGGAAACTCTATCGTCATATAGAAAAGTCTTCATACGGACTGGGCTACGACCCTGATGCTCCCATGAGACAGTTGACCCAAAGGCTACAAAGTCGTCTGGCCGACGAAGCCTCAACATCTCGTGTCTTGAAGATATTGATCTCCCTGGATATCTCTTTGAAGAGTTACCCGTCAAGGATCCAGGAAGCTCCTCCAATTGGTACGATTTCTCTGATGATAAAGAGGAATTGTCCGATGATACAGATGCACAGTCTTCTGGTCCAGAAGAACCATCATCTCCAAAAGAAGTGCCATACTTCGATCCAGTTTCAACAGGTGATTGGGACCATCTCATAGCAAGTCTTGAGAAGAGTGCCGATCAAGAAGACCCATGGTCAGAAGCACAGCCTTGGTCTGAGAATACCTTTGAAACTCCGGAAGGTCTTGTTGAGTTGGAAGCCTCCGAAAATATATGAGGAACCACCTTCAAGTCTTCCAACAGAAGATTCTGTTCAAAAGATAGACTTGGGAACGCCAGATAGCCCACGTCCTGTATTCATAAGCAAGAATATAAAGGATGATGAGTTACCCGAGTATATCGCTTTTCTTCGTGAGTTTGTTGATTGTTTTGCATGGTCTTACGCTGAAATGCCTGGTTTAGACCCCAAAATAGCAGTTCACAAACTCAATCTACAAAAAGATATCAAGCCTGTCAAACAAGGCCAAAGAAGATTTCGTCCTGACATAATGGACAAAATTGAACAAGAAGTTCAGAAACTCAAAAACGTTGGCTTCATCCGCGAGGAACAGCATCCTGAATGGTTGGCCAACATCGTCCCAGTGACAAAGAAAAATGGGCAGATTAGGGTCTGTATTGATTATAGAGACCTGAACAATGCATGTCCTAAAGATGAATTTCCGCTCCCCATACCGGAGGTGATGATCGACAACACCTGTGGATTCGAGCGGATGACATTCATGGATGGTTTCTCTGGGTACAATCAGATAAAAATGCATCCTGAAGATGAAAGACACACATCATTTCGGACCCCATTTGGCGTGTATTGTTACACTGTAATGCCATTTGGTCTGAAAAATGCTGGTGCGACATATCAAGGGCTATGATGAAGATATTCCAAGATATGCAGCATAAGACGGTCGAATGCTACGTTGATGACCTCGCCGTCAAAAGCAAAAAGAAAGAAGACCATCTCAAAGATCTTCGAGAAGTCTTCCTCCGACTACGCAGGCACAAACTGCGAATGAATCCCCTAAAATGCTTCTTCGGTGTATCATCGGGTAAGTTCCTCGGATTCGTAGTTCGGAAAGCGGGAATAGAGCTTGACCCTATCAAAGTCAAGGCTATCCTAGAAATGCCATCCCCAAAAACCCTGAGACAGTTAAAAGGGCTTCAAGGAAGATTGGCATACATTCGACGGTTCATCTCCAACCTGTCAGGGAAATGCCGTCCATTCTCCCGCCTAATGAAAAAGGGCGTGGACTTTGTCTGGGATGCTGAATGCGAAACTGCGTTCCAAGACATCAAGTCATACCTGACCAAACCTCCAGTACTGGCTGCCCCCACAACTGGAAAACCATTTATCTTGTACACAAGAGCCCTCGACCACTCTTTGGGAGCTCTACTTGCACAAGGAAATCATGAGGGAAAAGAAGCTGCTCTATACTATCTCAGCCGCATGCTGGTAGGTGCAGAGCATCGCTACTCTCCAGTCGAAAAAGAATGTCTTGCAGTGATGTTTGCTGTACAAAAGCTACGTCACTATCTGCTGTCCAACACAGTATACCTGATCTCGAGGATCAATCTCCTGAAGGTCCTTGTCACAAAAGCAGGTTCCCTCAATGCCCGACTGGCAAAATGGTCTATCCTCCTGTCACAATTTGATATTAGGTATGTACCACAAAAGGCAATCAAAGGTCAAGCTCTGGCAGACTTTCTTGCAGAGCATCCGTTGCCTGAAGATTCTCCACTCAGGGATGATCTCCCAGACGAGTCAGTCTACAACGTGGAGGCTTCCTTATCAAATGCTTCCTGGGATATGTACTTCGACGGTGCAACCAGGACAAGTGAAAAAGGAAATCAAATATCAGGGATTGGCATCCTCTTTGTTAGTCCCGACAAATACATGATTCCACACGCCTTCTCGCTACTGGAACCATGTTCAAACAATGCAGCTGAGTACCAAGCCCTGATTGTAGGATTGGAACTCGCCCTCGAATCCGGCATCACAGTGCTAGAAGCCTTCGGGGATTCTCAACTGATCGTCAACCAGATGAATCAGAAATTTGAAATCAGGAAGCCTGATCTGTTGCCTTACTACAACAAGGCGCAATCACTTCGGCAAAAATTTGACATCTGTCATATCACCCACATTCGTAGAGGCGAAAACATCCGTGCAGATGCCCTGGCTGGACTCGCCGCCTCTATGGCGGTCCAAGAAGGAGAACACATGCAAGTTACAGTGTGTGAGAGAAGGATTCTCCCTCCCCTCAATACACACCAAGCAGTTGCTGAGTGCCACCAACTGGTTGGAAGTCGGATCTCCATCCTCAGACCTCCAATCGGCGACTGGAGGGATCCGTTCATTGATTATATTATGTTCGGAATCCTGCCTGAAGATCCAAAAGAACGGGTAAGTGTTCAAAACTTCCATCTGGACATTCCTTCAAAGATGCTCTATAGAAAATCCTACAATGGAGTACTTCTACGCTGCTTATCACAACAAGAAGCTAAAGAAACTCTCGAAGAGGTGCATGCTGGTCTTTGTGGAGCTCATCAGGCTGGTCCAAAGCTCTACGATCAGATAAAAAGGTTAGGTTATTATTGGCCTACCATGGTAGCTGACGCAATGCAATTTGCTAAACGCTGCCAACAATGCCAAGTTCATGGAGACTATGTCCACATGCCTCCAGAATGGCTACATCCTACAGCAATTTCATGGCCTTTCGAAGCCTGGGGTATGGACATCGTAGGTCCTGTCTCCCCTCCGTCAAGCAAAGGTCATCGCTTCATCTTCGCCGCTACGGATTATTTCTCCAAGTGGTCAGAAGCTTTTGCGCTCAATGAAATGAAGACCTCATCAGTCCTTCAGTTCTTGCGCACCAACATCATTTGTCGCTTCGGCATACCTAAAAGATTCGTCCATGATAACGGACCACAATTCCGTGATCACAGATTCTACAGGTTCTGCGACAAATACAAAATCCAAAGTTGTCCTTCAACTCCGTACAATCCGGCGGCGAATGGACTGGCAGAGGCCTTCAACAAGACACTCTGCAAAATTCTCAAGAAAATGGTCTCTAGCCACAAAAGGGACTGGGGCGACAAACTATCCGAAGCTTTGTGGGCCTACCGAACCACCGTTCGAGGACCGACCCATAGCACGCCATTCTCCTTGGTCTATGGATGCGAAGCTGTTGTCCCTTTAGAGGTACAAATTCCTTCCTTAAGGGTATCTCTACAAAATGACATGACGCAAGAAAGCAATGTCAAATTAAGACTCCAAGAGCTGGACAATCTCGATGAGAGACGGCTCGAGGCACTCCAAAGCATTGAGCTCTACCAAGCACGCATGGCTGGATCTTTCGACAAAAAGGTCAGGCAACGCGCCCACAAAAAGGGTGACTTGGTTCTTGCGGTGAAAAGGCCGATGGTTTTCGCTCACAAATCCAAAGGCAAATTTGAACCAAAATGGGAGGGACCCTTCGTCATCGACCAAGTCTTCTCCAATGGCGCATACGCACTTCTAAACATGGAAGGTGATAGATGTATGCTGCCCATCAACGGCAAGTTCTTGAAGCGGTACTACCCTTGAAGACTTCCTCCACTGGGTCAGAGCGACGCCTACAAGGCCAAAGCCTATTTCTAGGTACTTGCTCGTCAAACCCACTCCTTTTGGAATTTTCATCTTTATGTTGAACTTTCAAAACAATGCTTACTTTCATCGTTTCATTGTTCAAAAGAAAATCAAAATCCAAAAATCTAAGTTTAGGAGCCTCTTCCCAAACTTAACCAAAATTTTCGATCCTTGAACCCAAAATTCTTGGTTTGAAACAAAAATCAGGACTTAGGAATTTCCACCCTAGTCCGCCTTGCCTTTTACCGCCAAAAATGGTTTTAGGTCAAAATTTACGACCCTCGTGTCTAAAAACAAAAATCGGGAAAGCGATGTCAAGTCGATACTCGCAAAAACCCATTGGAAGGATGCGAACCCCATTCGATACTTCCAAAACCTCAAAATCGCAAGGAAGCAACACCTCGTTGATACTTGCAAAATTTCAAAAATCGTGGAGACGCAACATTCCAGTTGATATCCACAACCCAAATTTCAAAAGAAAAACAAAGGTTCGAAAAAACCTCAAATTTCAAAAATCGTGGGGAGGCGACATTCCATCGATACCCGCAAAACAAAATTTTTGAAAAAAGCAGGGAAGCGACGCTTAGTCGATACTTGCAGCCCACTCTCGAGAAGCGACATTCCATCGATACTCGACCGAATGAGCAAGGAGGCGACATTCCATCGATACTATGCAATACATTCAGCAGGGAGGGACTCTTAGTCGATACTTGGCATTTTAAAAAACCAAAAACTGGCTTCACAGCCAAAAAAAAATAACGCCAAAATCGGCTCTCATGCAAAAATCGCTTCCAGCTCGGCTTCCGCCACAAAATGGCTTTCACATCAATCGGCTCCGCCCAAAAATCGCTTCCAGCCAAAATCGGCAAAATCTGGCTCTCATGCCGAAAAAAACCAAAACTTGGCTTTCAAAAATCCGGCTTCATGCAAGAAAATCGGCTTGGTTGCCAAAAATCCGGCTTTTACGCCAAATTCGCTCTCATGCCAAAATCCGCTTTAGCAGCCACAAAAATCGGCTCTCCATGCAAAATCGGGCTTCTGCTGTCAACATCGCTTCACGCCACCTAAAATTTGGCTTTCACGCCACCAAAATCGGCTTTCATACTTTTTCGGCTTTCAAGCATCAAAACCAGCTTTGTGCACAAATAATCTGGCTTTCATGCCAAAACAACACTTTTGACAAAAGATTTTTCACAAAATGATAACCTTTTGATCAAGATTTTCAAACAACATTCCCATTCAACTTTTGCTTATATTTTCAACAAAAAGAATTTAAGTAGAACAAGGGGATACAAAAAAAAAACAGAGTGCCAAAATGTTTTAATACATGGAGGTACCAAAAAAAAGAAAGAGAAAGAAAGTTTGTCAAAAGCTCAGTCCATCATAGTCTTCAACCAAAGACTAAGGTCCTCGAGCAGACTCTTGCCTCAGCCTCCAAAGCTTCCAGGCCACGCTTCTTCAAGATGCCTGCATAAAATGCGGCAGAAAACCAGCGATCCATCTTAGCACGAGGGAATTCCTCCAAAGAAGTTGCCATCGCTCATGCTCCTGAGTCTTTCTTCGAGATTCCCGTCAACGCTCTTCCCAACGCTGTTGAACGGCCGCATTGGAAGATCTGGCAGATCGGCGAGGTGCATCAGTAACAAGGCCCTTACCCTTGTTTGTTCTGGAGGAACCACCTGCAAAAGTCAGAAAGGAAGAAATCAAACACCAAATGACAGAATTTTGCTATAAAAAAAAAATCCTAGCGAAATTTTGGCATGGTTCTGGGGCAATTTCGAAGAAAAGGGAGGCACCCCGAAAAGAAAGGAAGCTTGAAGATGAGCTCAACATTGCTGCGAGCTCATAATCAGTGAAGGGTTCTCGAAGAAGACTTGAATTCAAACATTGCTGCGAGATCAAGCCTTTCTTCTCAAATTTCACAAGATCAGAAAAGAGCTCAACATTGCTGCGAGCTCAAAATCCCAAAACTTGCAAAGCTCCTCGAAATTCTGCGAGACTGGAGAAGTGGGCTCAACATTGTTGTAAGCTCCAAAAATCCCAAGACTTGCAAGAAAATTCGAGGTATGCATCATCATGCTCCCAATTCCATTTACCAAAAATCATGCATAAACCATCATGCATTAGATGCTAGGAAAACTTTGACAAAAGTTTGACCAATTCCAACCCAATTTGGTCAAAACCAATCAAACTTTGTCTAAGTCAAAATCCATGTTGACTTGACCTAGAAATTCTAGCCCTTTTATCTTGATGCATTTTAAAAAAAAGATAAGAAAAAATGCATGATCAATCTTGAATTGCATAAAGCCTCATATATGGTGAGCAAAAATAAAAAGAAAGAACAAAAAAAAACAAAAAAAAAACTCTTCAAAAAAAAAGGGAGAGAAAAAGGGGTGGCCCATGGGACGTGGGCCCACCGGCCACGTGGGCTGTAGGCCAGGTCCGTACGGACCATTGTCGTAAGCAAAAAAAAAGAAAAAAAAAAGAGAGGGCGAAAAAAAAAAAAAAAAAAAAAAAAAAAAAGAAAAAAAAAAGGGGAAGAAATCAAAAAAAAAAAAAAAAAAAAAAAAAAGCCAGAACGCGCACGAAAAATAAAAAAAGAAAAAAAGCGCGTGGGAAAAAAAGACAAAAAAAAAGAGGAAAAGAAAACACGTGAAAAAAAAGAAGAAAAAAAAGAAGAAAATGAAACTTTCCTACATCTACATGGGGTTTTTTCTTGGAAAAAGAAGACCTACTTGAAGCCATGGAGAAGAAGGAGAAGAAACTTGAAGATCCTTGGGAAACTCTTTATCTTGGGGCACTCTTGAAGGTTTTTTCCAAAAAGAAAGCAACAAGAGAAAGAAAACCCATCTCCATTGCTTTTATAGAAAAAGCAAACCAAAAGAGGAAAGGAGGAGAAAAGCAAGGAGGTAAGTGCTAAAAATTAACAAACTTCCTAAAAGAAAGGGAGATTTGAGATATTCTCTCCTAAAGAGGAGATTCTTGAGAAATTCTCTCCAAAAAGAAAAGGGATTTGAGAAACTTTCTCCCAAAGAGAGATACTTTGAGAAAATCTCTCCCAAAATCAAGGAAACTTGAGAGATTCTCTCCAAGTAAGGATATTTTTAGATATTCTCTACACAAAAGGGATATTTTTAGATATTCTTTACAAAATGACACCACAAGAGATCTAAGCCATTCTTAAAAGCTTAAGGTCCCATGGGTTAGCCCATATGAGCCAGGTTTGACCACCTAGGCACTAAAAGTGGCTTTTGGTCAAAATTTCTCTTACCAAGAGCATACAAAAATGGTTCCATGCCTCTCTTGAGTTGATTGGACAATACAAATAATTCCAAGCTTCATGGGCTTCCAAAAGAAACCCAAACCATCCAACCCCATGCACCGAATTAAGCCACAATCTTGAAACTGACATTCCACAAAAAACCAAACCACTCCAATGGACCCAAAATTGTCCCAAAGAGTGACCAAAAACCAAACCATGGTCCCCTAACTTGCCACATACAGCTTGTTAGGTCACAAGGCCGAAACCAAAAAACCAAAATCCCGACCCCCTAACTCGCCACATACAGCCTGTTAGGTCACCAGGTCAAAAAACCAAAAACCTTCTTAACCGCCTAATGTGCCACATAAAGCCTTTAGGTTCACAAGGTTAAAAGGGAAAACCCAAAACCAAAAACCCATATCCAAATGTCATTTCAAAATCATTGCCTTGAGACGGTACATGACCCCTCTCATTACCGCGAAATCCCTTGGAAGTTCAAAAAGCAACCCCATCAAAAGAAAAACGCTCAAGACTCTTGGTCAAGCAAGAAGATCTCCTTCAAATTCTCTTCGAGGCACACCGACTGCTAGAGCTGCACACCTCGTCGTTGTACCTCGAGGGGGCATTTGTTGACACCAAAAATGTCACTATGTCCCTTCAACACCAAAAGCTACATGGAGCCACATCCTGCCATAAATAGGAAGGCGCCACTTCAAGCACCAAATCCTGTCAGAATCAAACAAAAAACTACAAGATCCTTCAAAGCAGCCAAAAGAAGGGTACACATGAAGTTTCGGGCCATTTCGACATCATTTGGCCTAACTTCACTCCTCCGACAGCCAGGCAGGAGCTCCCGGCAGCGACAGTGTCGAAGACTTCAAAACTTCGATCAAAGCCTACGGATGGTCTCAGAATACCTCCAAAAGGCCCCATGCCAAATTTCAAGTCAAACGGACGACGTTTGACCCTTCATCAACCTCGGGAAGCAAAAACAGGCCTACCGGCAGCGGAGCACTCCGGAATTATGGCATCCAAATTGGAGCTAATGGATTATCTCAAAATGACTCCAATAGGTCCCCTGTCAAGTTTTAGGTCAAACGGACATCGTTTGGCCTAGTTTCAAAGCTCGACATTTTCCTCGAGGTGAAATCAAGGCGAGCATTTGCGGGACCCCAAAAGGCTTCAAAACTCAAACCAAAGCCCATGGTTGGTCTTACTTACTACTCAGGAGGCTCCCTATCAAATTTCAGGTCAATCGGACATCAGTTGACCACAAGTCAAAGCTCGGCATTTCTCTCATGGCGAAATTAAGGCAAGCGTTTGCGGGACCCCAAAAGGCTTCAAAACTCAAACCAAAGCCTACGGTTGGTCCTATCTACTGCTCAAGAAGCTCCACGTCAAATTTCAGGTCATTCCGACATCGTTTGGCCTAGTTTCAATGCTTGACAAAAAATCGGCAAAATCGCACAACAAAGTCTTCGGCTTTCCAGAAAAATAGGAAACTTTGTGCTCCGATTTGCGTGGCTTCCCATCGGGTTTTCTTCAAGAGAATCAAGCCAATAAATGAGGGGAAATGTCAGGAAAAATACAGAAAAAAAAAGAATGAAAAAAGATCGAAAAACGGCGAAGAAACAGCGACCGAAAGGCGGCCAAAAAAATGGGCCCAAGGCCCAGGGTCGCCGGCCCATGGTCGCCGGCGACCATGGAAATTCCGGCGACCCAAAAATTCGCCGGAAGACCCTTTTTCGGGTCCTTTTCGCGTTTCGAGTTGATTGGCCCCTGTGATTTTTCCAGAATCTGATTTTTCGTGCATGAAATCCGTCGATCTTCGTCAACATCACGGATTCGCCGCCGAAATCATTGAATGATCATTAGATGCCTCGAAATCGCCAACCCGCCCGATCGTGAAATCGACAGGACAGATGTTGCCAGCACATTGACATTAATCAATGTCTGAAATTGCATCGCCATCCGACATCAAACAACATGTGGATCCATCGGCGGTCATCGCAAGAAGAATTCCAAAAGACGCGGCGCGGCCCGCGACTCTTCGAGCGACTTGGCGACCAATTAATGAGGTTAAATGATCCGTTTTATGACAAGTTAATGCGGTCATTAACTCATTATTTTGGACGGCCCAATCAAAAGCAAGCAAAGGGGAGTTACAAGTCAAAGGATTTATGGCATTAAAGCCATGAAACTCCTCCCATGATGGGGATTAAAAGCAATTAAAGGCTCATTATTATCCATCGGCCAATCAGATTCAAGGAACAAGGAGTTAGAAAACAAGTAATTTAAAAACTTGTAACTCCTCCCATTATGAGTATTAATGCATTCAATGCTCATAAACCCTCCTAAATGGCTACCAAAGGCCTATAAATAGGAGGGCATTCCAAAGGGAAAGGATCTAGCTCTCGCTCTCCCCCCGACGAAGACAAAAGAACCAGGGGCCCTGCAACTCTGCTGCAAAGACCACCAAAAGGTGATTGAAGCACCCTTGGGGGGCCACTCCCCTAAGGACCTCCCTTCTTCTACCAACATAGCTAAAACGCGGCTTTTCAGCCCGTTTACTTAGCTTTTTATCGGATATAAGACCTTCTTTTGGTCTTTGTCCTTTAAAAATCTGAGGTTAGAAAGCCAAGCCAAGAATCCAAGCATCGTGTTCTCATCTGCATGGACGATGGAGGAACCCATACATGACTCGCGACCGTCGATCTGAACGTGTCCCCACAATCGAATGAGAAGTCAGATTCCTTTTTTTTATTTCTATTGTACTTTATTTTTCTTTCAGAGACAAAAATCACAACTCTTGTCTTTCATAATGGATAAGACTTGTAAATCGCCTTTCACAGCAAAATCGCCTTTCACGGCAACAAATGAAATCGCCTTTCACGGCATTCAAAAAAAACCTTTGTCTCTTTTCTTAAAATATGTGTGCGATAGAAACTAGAAAAAGTTTCATTTCCCCTTTCTACTTTTGAAGGTGGATCTTCGGATCACCGTTTCTAAATTCCAAGTAGAAAAGTGAAATTGGCATACCCGTACAAAAAAAAGAAAGATGTTGATACCCTTTACTTTTCTTCTCCTCCCCTCCGCCGTACCCCGAAAGACCCGGGGCGGAGGCAGCGGGAGAGAGAGAAGAATCGGGTCCATCACTCTTCAAACACTTCGGTGTGGTATCATTTGTGGAATCCACGGAATAATTCAGACCCAGACCAGTTTCAAACTATTTTGGGAGATCAGATGAGTAATCTTTCTGGTAGAGTGACATCTTGAAAATCCCTTTAGGAGTCACTAAAATGGATTACTAGTTCTTAATTTAATCAAATAATGCAGCAAAAATTAACCAATCAAACAATATAGAACTAGCTATCTACCAATCACACACCATAAGAAGGCAGACCCAATTTTTAATATGGAAATCTATCCAGGGAGAAAAACCACGAACTAGAAATCAAGAGTTCACGAACAGTTACAAGATATACTCACAAGCTCCTTTACCTCAATCTGTACCTTGACCTAAGGATTGTAGTTATTCTTGCAAAGAATCCACTAACACGACTTCCACCATGCCCCGTTCTCCTTACTTGATCTCCTCACACCTTGACAATTAAGATGATCAATCTTGTACAAGAAAGGTAGAAGCAGCAATGACCTTCTACAGCAGCCCTTCAGAACAGTCTCTTAATAGCTCTAGAGAACAAACTCTCTCTAAGATATCTCTGACTCAGATTAATGAGAGTAGTGGTCGTCTCTGTGTGGTGACCTCTAGGGTTGAGAGAAACACCCTATTTATAGCCCCAAATTCGTGCCTAAGACTTAGTGCACAAGTAGGACTCAAATTGGGAAACATAGTCTTAAAAGAAACACTACTAAAATCATGATTAGGAGACTTTCCCAAAATCTGTGCACCAGTTCGCTCGAGCGAACCCACCATCCGCTCGAGAGGATGAGGTTTTGTCTCAGCACAAATTCTCTTCTGTTAGGCATCTGAGCTTTATATCTTGACTTTGCTCGAGTGGATGAAACGATCGCTTGAGCGAACCCCTTTCTAGTTGATCCGGAAATTCAGCACCATACTGTTTTCTTCAGCTTTCTGAGTCCTTCCAATCTTCTATCTTCAGAGACTTATTCTAAAAGAAATTACAACTCAAGAGACCCAGAGTTTTGTCCAACCAATGAATTTAGCCAACACTAAAAATCCTAACAATCTCCCCCTTTGGCAATTCATGGAAAAAACTCCCTAAGACAATACAATTTAATCTACCCAAAATGAAACCCAAAATACATTGAAATTTTAAAAAAAAAATCAGCACAAAAACTGCATTGTCTCTAACTCAAACTGAACTTTTTATTCTCTCCCTTAGCTCCCCTTATCTCCTTGTAGGTTCAATATTTTCAAAATGAAACCCAAAATACATTGAAATTTAAAAAAAATTAGCACAAAAATTGCATTAACTCTTACTCAAACTGAACTTTTTATTCTCTCCCTTAGCTCCCCTTATCTCCCCCTAGGTTCAATATTCTTCCCCTTTTTGTTCATAATTGACAAACAAGATTCTGCAAGCCGCTTTTGTCAATCTGGATACTACAGCTCCCCCTCAAATTGATCTTCATATCAGCACTGAGGATGGGGGCTTGATCTAGTAGATCAGGGGTGATGAAACTTTGGTATACACACTTGCATATTCAAACAGTTCAACAAAGTGTGTTCAAGAATAGATGGAAGGTCTTCTTTCTTGACCCAGACAGCTTTGGTTTTCATTGGAGACTCTTTCTTCTGCCTTTTCCATTGCTTTTGGTTTGGTGACTTTTGCAGCTTATTGCAATGGGGTCGAATGTGTCCTTTAATTCCACAGTGATGACAAATAGGAATTCGTTCAGAACGTGGCACATTCTTCTTTTTGGTAGCTGTATTTGCAATATGAACAGCAGGATTAGTAACAACTGAAGGTTGAACAAAATAATTATTACCTTTGGCTTTTGATGTAGATGCTCCATCAATGTAGGCAACGCCATGCATGTTGGTCTTTGCCTTTGACTGCTCAGGATGTTGTCAAGTTTTTTAGACCCAGTATTTATCATGTTGAGGGAAGCCTTGCAGGTTTTTAACTCAGAAAGAACCATCTTGAGTCTTCCTCGCAAGTCGGAATTTTCAGCTTTCAAGGTGTTCATATCCTGAGTCATCAAATCACACTTTTGTGCTTCAACATTCAATTCATCTGCCAATTTATTATTTTCTGCCTCTAAGTGACTTACTTTTGTAAGAGCTTCCGACAATTCAGCTTTTAAAGAAACATTTTGCTCTTCAGATTCTTTTCAGCTTATAGCCACCTGTAAGACCCCAACTCGAGTGGCCTCGATTAGTGTTGATTGAGTTGGTGTTAGTTCTAAGCGTGTTTAGTGTGTTTTGGTTTAGCTTGGGTTAAGAATAGCTTTGTTATAGCTTTGGGGAATTTTGAGCGCCTTTGTGATTAGTGGGGCCCTTTGGGGTTTCCATTTTTATGACTTTGCGCGTACTTGGGGGATTAATTGAGATTCTTTGGATTTGGATTTTTATTCCGTTTTATTAATCTCATCAATCTCTACAACTTTCATGTTGATCCCGTTTCCGTCCCGAATCCTGAAACCCGATTTCCATTGCATTGAGGGCAAAACAGTATTTTTACACTAAATCTGGACCAAATATTTGATATTCCCGAAACCCGGGAAGCATATACTTTTTGAAAACTAGAAATTTCGACGATCATTTCTTCCTTCTTCGTCGACTTCATCCGAGATCCCGAAAACTACTATTTCAGCCTTTCAAGTTTTATAAGTGGTGGAGCCCACTTGCAAATTGTATATAAGCTTCAACCTTTCTTCCTTTCTCCTTTTTCCAGCAACTCTCTCTAGCCTAGGGTTTTCTTTTTATTGTTCTTCTTTTTCTCCTTGCTTTTCCATCTCCAATCACCACCCACCTTGCATCATTTAAGAAATGGAGGTGATCTTTTTCTTCCTCTCCTTCAAGGCTCTCCATTGATACCATTGTTGAAGAAAACCTCCCATTCCAAGACTTGTTTTGAGCTAAGACTTGCCATTAGAGGACCTTCCAAGTAAGCTCTCTTACTAATCTCTTAGATTTGTGTTCTTATGATCCTTGTGGAGCTCCATTTTCAATATTGGAAGCTCCCTCTTTCTATTTCCTTGTTTAACCCATTTTAGGGTTTGTTTTGGCAATTTTTGTAGAGATTGTGGATTTTGTGCTTGAGATGGTGTTTAGAAGATCTTGTGCTTAGCTTTGGACTTGAGGCAAGTGGATGACTGGTTATTTTGAGCTTCTTATGATTTTGATAAAATGCATTGATGATTTCATATTACTATTGATTTGTATTGATTGAATTAAATGTGTATTAATGACTCTCATTAGCTCATTAAATGATTTTGGAAATATGGTTGGTGGTTTGCATTTATTGCTTAATGATAGTTTAAATGAACTCTCATGATATGATTTTCTCTTGTTCCTTATGGTTGAATGTGATGGAGGAGAAGAAGGGTTTGATTGAGGATGATGGGGGTATTGATGTGAAGCTTGAATGATGTTGGAAAGGAGTAGTAGGGCCTCCCATGTGGAGTGAAATTGTGGTTAAGGGAGTTGTAAGGAGTAAAAATGAAATGGGAGCAGAACTGTCCCGGAACCCATTTCTGGGTAGTTCGCTCGAGCGAACCTGGTCATCGCTCGAGCGAAGTGTCCATAACAGGTTCCGAACCATTTTAGTAGACAGTTCGCTCAAGCGAACCCTCCCAGAACTGTATCAGGCTAGTCACAGAATCTCATTAGTTCGAGCGAACCCCTTCATCGCTCGAGCGAAATCCCCCAGAAGGTTTATCAGAGCGTCACAGAACCTTGTTAGTTCGAGCGAACTATTTATTCGCTCGAGCCAACATGTTCGCTCGAGCGAACTCGTTATCCGCCAGAGCGAACCTCCCAGAAAGTCATTCTAGAGAGCTCAGCGGTCGAGTGAACTCCCTGCCTGCTCGAGCGATCGGCACTATTCACCTGGGACTAATCTGTGAGCAAAACTGAAGTATTTATTCGATTAAGGGGCGTTTGTTGGGAACCCCATTGCGATGGGAAAACTAGTAACCATTTGAAAAGAGAAATCAAATCACAAGTTGTCATTTAAGTTTTGAAAATCCTAAGGTGTATAAAGAGCCCGAGATGTCTCCAAACTCAAGGAGTACCAATTTTTATTATATATGACATACGGGACCTTTATTCACTTTATTTGAATTTCGAATCCCGATATTTGTCCCGAACCTCTTGAATTATGATTTACCATCCCCGAAAAATACTGAAATTGCAATTGTAGCGTTCTTGCTAATCCAGACATGCACTTCCCGTTTTACATGCTATTTGTGCCTTTGAGCATCTCGTCCTGCCTGTCTATATAAGTGCATCGCATGAATTTTGTACACGTCTTGATTTATGATATTTGACCTATGAGTCGACACCACTAACCTTGGATAACCTCGCCGATCTGATCCACCGACTTGGAAATCCCCCTCCCGTCCCGTCAACTGCAGTTTGGATCCCGCTACGCGGTTATTACCGTGGTATTGTTCCGATGCCGCAGATTGCTACTGTGGTTCCCGATGCCCGGTTCGCTACCGTGGTCATGTCTCGTATTTATTATATATATGTATGTGTTATTTATGTTGCATCTCTTCACTTCGGTGACTGAGATCAACATCCCGATATGCTCATGTCACTTCGGTGATAGAGGACTTAGCTTCGTGTGGTTGCCATCTTGTTGTTTCCTGTATTCCTTGGATACCTTACATGTTTTCTATTGCATTTGTGTTTCAATTAAATGATCATCCCGTTTTATGAGACTTATTGTTTTAACAGGTTTAAATATTTTCCAAGGTAATTTCAATTGTTGTTTTATGTTTTCACCCATTTGCCAAACCGTCGTGTTTGACCCTTGTTTTGGTACTCAGGTCCCGTTGTCGGCTTTCTCGAGGAGGAGCTTGAGGAGGCGGTCGGAGAACCGCAACGTCTAGTTGAGTGGCACGCCGAGGATGTCGTTTAGACATTCGGGTGTTCGAGCTACGTAACATTTTGGGATAGAAATTAACCATTCTTTTGGGATATAGATACTTTGTTATATTGGCCTTTGTTGGCCTCTAATTTTGGTAAAATGTAATTAAACAATTTTGTTATAAACCTTAACTTACTTTTGGGAATTAGCCATTGATCATTGCTCATTTTGATACTAGTATTAAATATGTGTTAATCTTGATATCTTGGACATGAATGTATGAAATAGATTTGCTATACGCTTCCGCACATTATAAGAAAGATTCATATTGGTATGATATCCTCACCGCGGATACCTGTGGGAAATCGTGTGTACGAGTGGCATCCTTGATGGACTCGTATACGTTTTGATTAAAATAATCCATAGTGTGGACATGGATTGTATCATCATCATTCATTATCCTTCATTACAATCCCGATCCCGAATCAAGCTCGTTCTTGTGTGGGACCCGATCCGGGGTCGCGACACCACCTTTTCATTCATCTTTAGCAACTTCATGGTCTTTGCAAACAATATATTGTATTCAGCTTGCCAATCATGTTCTATATCTGACTCACTGACATCATGATCAGTCTCATCATCAGAAACTAGTGGAGGAGCTGAAATTGAAGTTGCCATGAATGCTACAAACTTGCCATTCACATGATCATCTTCAGGATCTTTTACTTTTTCTTTTTCTTCTTCGGATGATTCTTCATCCCAAGTTGTATTGAGAGCCTTCTTTCTTGGCTTTTTGTTAGCACAATTACTAGCAATGTGTCCATAACCATGACACACAAATCATTGAGTCCCTTTAGAAGATTTCTTCTTTACAAAGTTTTTAGGAACTTTTAGATCACTTTTCTTCCCTTTCATAAACAACTGAAATTGCTTCATAAACTGAACAGCAACTTAGGGATCTATCTCCTCAGAATCAGAATCAGAATTACTAGCAATTTTCTTGAATGATTATTTGGAAGCTCTCAAAGCAATACTTTTGGATTTTGATTTTTCATTAGGCCTTAAGTTTGCTTCAAAAGTTTGAAGGTTCCTAACTAATTCTTCAGCTTTGAGAGTATTCAGATTTTTATTCTTTTCTATGGCCATAACCTTTGCATCAATTCGTTCTGGAAGAGACCGCAAAATTTTTTTCACAACTCTATTTTCAGGAATTGGCTCTCCCAAAGTAAAAGTATCATTCACACTTGTATTCAACTTTGAATTAAACTCATCAAAAGTTTCATCTTCCTCCTTTTTTTTGGTTTCAAAGGCTGTATACAATTTCTGAAGTTTCGATTGTTTGACGGTGTCAGTTCCTTCATGCACGTACAATCTGCAGAATATCCCATGCTTCTTTTGCAGTAGTGCATGTAGAAATTCTTCGAAACTCAGATACGCTAACTCCATTATAAATAGCATTCAAAGTTCTAGAGTTGCAATTGGCAGCCAACTCTTCTCTTCCTCAGTCCACTTATCGTCAGGTTTCAGTCCAGTTACCCCATCAGCAGTAATAGTGGGTAAGGCATAGCCATTCACTACAAATTTCCAAACTTTCAGATCTATGGCTTTCAAGAAGACAACCATCCTGACTTTCTAATAAGCATAATTGTTACCATCCAACAGAGGAGGCTTATTGGTTGAAGTGCCTTCGCGGTAGATATCCATTCTACCAATATTTGGATCAACACAATAAAATAGTGTAACCCGCTTTGATACCAATTGAAAATTCCCTTTAGGGTGCTACTAGAATGGATTACTAGTTCTTAATTTATTCAAACAATGCAACGGAAATAAACCAATCAGACACTATAGAACTAGCTATCTACCAATCACACACCACAAGAAGGAAGACACAATTTTTAACGTGGAAACCCTATCCAGGGAGAGAAACCACTAATTAGAAATCAATAGTTCACGACCAGTTACAAGATATACTCACAAGCTCCTTTACCTCAATTTGTACCTTGACTTAAGGACTGTAGTTATTCTTGCAAAGAATCTACTGACACGACTTTCACCGTGCCCCGTTCTCCTTACTTGATCTCCTCGCACCTTGACAATCAAGATGATCAATCTTCTACAAGAAAGGTAAAAGCAGCAATGACCTTCTAGAGCAGCCCTTTAGAACAGTCTCTTAATAGTTCTAAAGAACAAACTCTCTCTAAGATATCTCTGACTCAGATTAATAAGAGTAGTAGTGATCTCTATGTGGTGACTTCTAGGGTTGAGAGAAACACCCTATTTATAGCCCCAAATTCATGCCTAAGACTTAGTGCACAAGTAGGACTCAAATTGGAAAACATAATCTTAAAAGAAACACTACTAAAATCATGATTAGGAGACTTTCCCAAAATCTGCGCACCAGTTTGCTCGAGCGAACCCACCATCCGCTCCAGCGGATGAGGTTCTGTCTCAGCGCAAATTCTCTTCTGTCAGGCATCTGGGCTTTATATCTTGACTTCGCTCGAGCGGATGAAACGATCACTCAAGCGGACCCCTTTCTGGTTGATCTGGAAATTCAGCACCATACTGTTTTCTTCAGCTTTCTGAGTTCTTCCAATTTTCTATCTTCAGAGACTGATTTTAAAAGAAATTACAACTCAAGAGACCCAGAGTTTTGTCCAACCAATAAATTTAGCCAACACTAAAAATCCTAACACATCTGAATCGCGATTGCGGATGTTTGCGACTGGACAGGCCAAGTTTTCTAGTTTTTCGAATGTGTATGGTCTGGTGCAGCGTACAAGGGATATATCTGCGAGTGATTGCGGCAGATGCTTGGAAGCTGCTATTAATCAGATTCCAAATTGTTGTGATAAGAAAAAAAGGGGGAGAGTGGTTGGGCCTGTTTGTAGTATAAGATTTGAGATTTATAGTTTCTATGGGCCCTCGACTATGGAAGCATCGGCTCCTTCCCCTTCTCCTACTGTTGGTGTTTGTCCACAGTCCACCAACACAGCTCCGCCTACTAATGGAACTAGCACAGGTACTTTTTTATTCCATATATTTTTCAGCTTGTTTCCTAATTACAACACATATTAAGACCTATTGGAAAGATCAGGCTATCATCTGGCATCAGCCAAGTAATATTCAGGTCTAAGTTTTGGGTCCATGACTTTATACTGACAGCCAGAATACCTCATGAAATCATCATATATTAGATATGTATATAAGGAGGGATTTGATCTAGATCTTGATCCACGCTCTATTAACCGTGTGAACTAGCATAATAACCCTTGGCCCACACAAATATTAACTACTTTAGATATTGTTTTGACAAATAATTACAGATTAAATATTGTGCGGTGCAGTGGTTAAGTTAGTTATTTGCAACCCAACTTTTATTGATTATTCCCTATACTTGTCAAGGAGATCACAGCAAGAAAAAAAAAATAATAATAAATAAAGATAGAGAGTAATCTAGTTTAAATTGAATTCAAAACCTAATTTGGTTTTAATATATTATATAATTGCCATTGGATCCAATTTGACACCCGCACAAATGATTCTGCCGTTGGATTTTGCAATCCAACGTTTATTGATTATTCATTTTTGGAGCTCATATCCTGATCATCATAGATCCTCTGGATCTGGCATATGGCAAGCCCAAGCGAAGCCCATTTTATTCCCACCCCTCACATTCCTATCATCTCTCTGGGCAAAAAATTGTCAAGGAGATCACAGATCATATTAAGTATATTATATTAGTATTTGGATCCTAGTAAGTCTGGTCCAGGCCCTTTATTATGGCCTTGGTCTGGTCTGAGTCTTTATTTTACATTGGAGCATGGCTAATGGTCCTATAAGGTATACCCTAGTTGGTCCTTGGTCAGGGCATAGGTCCCGTATTAGTAGTTTGGGTCAGGATACACTATCGGCCCAACATGAATCCATCCCATTGATGATTGGTCTTCTTGATCTGATCAATAAGCCACCTAGAAGTAACTTGTAATGATCAATTTATGGTGAGTCATTACAATCATTCAGGAAATCCGAATTGTTCATCATTGTATCTGTACAATTGGGTCGAGTGTCGAAAGATGGGATCAGGTTCACCCTTCTAAAATTTGGGGTGGTTTGAGGTAGGTACGGCAAAAAGGCTTGTTTGGTACCCAACCTTGCTCCAACTCATAGTTCCCATAAGCGAAACTAGAACCCACCCCGACCTGTCCTAAACCCAAACCAGTTTAAGCCGATCAATCCAAATCTGTTACCATTACCCAAAACAAAACAAAAAACCTGCTCTTAGTAAAAGCAGGTAGGGTTACATCACTCGTTTAAGCCATCCCCTAGTTTGAGGTTCCGCAGATACTTGAATCAACTAAACCAAATATCAACCATACCTCCACCATTTTATCTCTCAATTATACCTAAAATAATTATATGGAGAATGCTTTATGGGCCATGGGCTAGCCCGAGCCTGATTAGGGCCCAGCTCGCTTTGGGCCGGACTTGGATATGTAAATAGGGCGCGTTTAATAATTGGGCATGATAGAAAGTTCAAAGCTCGGCACTTGTAAGCACGTGTAAGGAATGCATGTAATTTAATTTAAGTAGTCCAAACAATTGATCAAATGCCCACAAAAGTGATTTAAAAAAAAAAAAAAAAAAAAAACCGATTCTGCCCGGATTGATTAAATGGGCGGGTTCGGGCCTAACTTTTATGGTCTATATCAGACTTGGGCTAGTGTTTCTAAAACCGGGCCAGACTTGGATATGCCTTAGCACGGCCATGAACACCCCTATAGGGTCCCATTGGCTAATCAAGTGCAAGTAGGATTTTATGGATTAGTTTTTTTTTTTTTTTTTTTTTTTTTTTTTTTTTTTTCTTTTTTCTTTTGGCATTGCTAACTATTTGATATAAGGGACATGAAACAGTCCATTATGATGGAATTAGATTAAACACCTAAAAATGCCATAGTCACTTCAATCAAAGTGGAATGGGGGTTGCCACGGGCTGCCTCAATTGTGGAGCACGTCCACGACTTAGATCAAACAAATGTGGGCCGATGTGCGTCAAATGGATGGAAACTCTCATGCTCTGTAATCCATATCATGAGTATATGACAGCTACACAAAGACATGCATTCTACTGTAATTATAATACACTTGAAGAGCTAATATATACTCCTATGCACTTTTTTTTTTTTTTTTTTTTAAAGATAAGTTGGAAAAATATTTCTTTCCCTCCACAAGTGTCACCCAAATGCAAGAAAAATAAGCAATGCAAGAGCTCGAATGCCAATATGATTTTGATCTGCCCTGTCAAGATTAGAGTTGATAATTTCATATGGAGACCCACAACTTACCAGTTGCAAGAGAATTTTCTGAAGAAGCTTTTGACATATTACTTTTGCATGCATACTAAATGTTCTGTCGTCTCCCATGTACTATCACAGAAGACACAGCAAGAATCACATTGCACATTTCGTTGAAGAAGAAAGTCTTTAGTCTTGAGACGCCCCTGGAAAATCATCCTTGCACATGGAGAATGTTTCTTGATACAACCCTTGAACCATATTAAATTTGTCCAAATAGTGACAGTATAATTATTCAACTTGCAGATAGCTGCATAAGCAGATTTGAGAGTGAACTGGCCATGATCATCTAATGTCCAAATGATTTCATCTTCAAAGGCAACTTCAGGCTCTACTTCAATATGAACTTTGATCCATATAGAGATTAGGTTTCCCGAGGTAGGCGGAGGCAATCTCCAACGACCTCTCTCATTGAATCTATCCACTAGAATATCAGCTCCCATGTGTATATCATATATGCCCCGGTCTCCAATTTGATCAAGCAGGCGCCCATCTCTCATCCATAAGTCTGTCCAAAATATAGTTTTGCTCCCATTCCCGATGAGATAGCGAATATGAGGAAGGACATCCTATCTCATCAATAAGATACATTTCCACCCCCATGAAGCAAAAGAAGGAATCCCCACATCCTAGAGAGATGTCCGCTTTATGTATTTTACTTTGATCTAGCGATTCCATCTAGTATCTCTGTTTTGGAGTATATTCCAAACCTGTCTCATTAATGCTGCTTTATTCATTCCAAATACTGATTTTATCCCTAATCCTCCCAAAGAAATAGGTAGGCAAATTCGATCCCAAGCCAGAGGATTAATGTACCTAGTTGACTAATCGTTCCAAAAGCAGTTACAAATGGATTTATCCATAGCATGCAATACAGATTTATCCTATCTACTCTAACATGAACCTCTGAATAAGGTCATTTTAAAATGAAAGAGTTTTGACACAGTAGAACTCTTACTTCTATTTGGTGATTGCCTTGGCTATTCTTTTAATCTAACATAAACTTTGGCATTATTGATTAAATGTTTTTAATTTGCACAGGAACAGTGGGTAATTCATCTAAACTCATTCCTATTCTATTTCCAACAATTGCTGCAGCTATCCTCTCTATTATTGTTGCTCTTATACTGGTTAAGAGGACTAGTTCAAAAAGGAACAAGACTTACACTGCAGTCATTGGTAATTATCCATCCATCTTTGTGCTATAAAAATAATATCCATTTCTTAAGTTCTTGAAATTACTCATGAATTTTGATTCAAACGACCATTACTTGTGTAGATGGGTGAAGAATCTGTTCAAATTAATTTTGACACGATTAGAGCTGCAACTAATGACTTCTCCGAAGAAAATAAGATTGGACAAGGTGGTTTTGGTGCTGTTTACAAGGTATTAACTAACTATTGCTCTTATACCCAAAAAACAATAATAATAATAAAAAAAAAATAAACTAACCATTACTTGATACAAATCAATACTTTCTTTTTCAAGGAAAAAACTAAAGTGTCTATCGTAAGGTAGATTTGTGGCCAATGATTTCTTTGGTGAAAATAAGCTTTAGGTTTGGAACTATTACAAGTTAATCACGAATTAACTTCAAACAATAAAAAAAACCAGTAAGTTTTCTATCTTGCTAATATAGATTTGATGTCTACCGTGTGGGAGTTGATAAATAGAGTCTTATATCATACAGCCAATTCTATGTTTAGGTAACCTGGTAGCTGCGGGCTCTATAGGATTTCGACCTGACCAAATTACTTTAGGTTCAGTGAGTGAATAGAATTTTAGTCCATCATTTAACTAGGTCAGGTCAACCATAATAGAATAGCCCATGCACCATTTAAGTTGAAGTAGTATGAAACTTCAAGTCTTATGTAAATTAATATTTGCAAAATTGTATGTGGCCCCGTCTTTAGGAATTAGAATATGAGGCCCACTTTAAAATAGTTTATTGCATGTGGAGCTCATATGTATAAATCACCATATAGGATCCACTTTTAAAAATCACAAACATTAAAGATTTTCTAACCATAATAGATATATTAAAATTCTAAATCCACCTAAAGAAGACTCATTTTAACTTATCCGCCTAAAGAAGACTCATTTTAACTTGGTTGGATAGAGTTATTGATCAACGTGGATTTTTTCATCATGGACTCTTTAACCACCGATCCATAATAGATATATATTAAAACTTGAATTCATATAAAGAAGCTTAACAAAAATGGACTCTTAATTGATTGATAGAGCTAATCTCTTGAAATTGATTTGAGATCTAATTTCTCAAATTAATTTGATATTAGAGTCCAATTTTGCAATCGATTAGCAAATTGGACTCCAATTTCGAAATCGATGCCTACGTCTATAATATATAATAATTGCATCAATTAATATACATTTGTAAAAATACTCACTAACAATGAATAGGTTCAAGTTGGTTGAGACTACGCTAGGCATATGCAAACCACATCCATCAAATTAAACAATATGAAGCAAATAAATATGAACATTCGTAAATCAAATTGCAAGCACATAACTAATGACATAAAACTCAACATCAAATCTACAACTGAAATAATTTTGAAAATGATCTAGAATTAGAAAGAGAGGGGGGCGCTCACAATGCAAGTTCCAAAACCATCAGATGATGTGCCCTGGATCAATAGCGGGCGGTCACAATGCGAGTTCCAAAACCATCAAAGAGGAGCATCTCTCTTGCAGTTGCTATCAGTTTCAGCTTTCGGGTATCCTCCGTAGACATGCCCTCCATGTCCTTTCAACAATCAACTGCTTCCAGATTCCTGATCAATATTTACCCATCCATTGGCATCATGTCAATGCATTGCCTACAAAGCTTATCCATATTACACCAAATGAACATTCATAACGACTTCATACTTTCCAATCTATGGTTTCAACTCTTATCACAGAGTCAGCCAAGTCAAAGGAACGGTCAGATACCACAAGAAAAGCATCTTTCTTGCTCTCCGTGCTATCAGTTTGAGTTTTCGGGTATCCTCTGTAGACATGCCCTCCCTGTCCTTTCAACAATCAATTGCTTCCAGATTCCTGATCAATATTTATCCATCTGTTGGCGTCGTGTCAATGCATTGCCTACAAAGCTTATCCATATTACACCAAATGAACATCCAGAACGAGTCCATACTTTCCAATCTATGGTTTCAACTCTTATCATAGAGTCGGCTAAGTCAAAAGGAACGGTTGGATATTGCAACAGAGCAAATCTCCATTCTCATGTCTCAAGTAAGGGAGGTACCTGTTTCTGCTCAAGGCATGAGAGACATCATTTACAGGAGGAATTGATTCTATTTTTGAAATGGAAGAAGTAAACCGAAGCTTGAACATGTGGTGCTACCCATTTGCTAATTTCAGAAGAATGGTTAAATTGTAAAAGAGAGAGAGAGGCTAATTTGTAAAAGAGAGAGACAAAAAAAGTTATAGATGACAATGGGATAACTAAAGATGCCGCGGTATCGCTATCAGCATCATGTGAGCACACATCTAAGAAAATTGAATGGTTAAGATCTTCCGGTGTATTTCTCATTACACATTAGATCAACTAAACGGATCACAAAATGTGATTCCATTAACAGTCAAGGTAAAAAACAAAAATGAAAAAAAAAAAAAAGATTTCTCATAGAAAAGTAAGGCACTAATTGCTAATCTTATATTAGACACTAATTAGGTTAACTGTAACAATCATCCAAAGAGCGCCTTGCAAGTCAAATCAACAGAAATGGCTAATTGGCGACTGACCGTAACAAAACCTGTTCTCAAAATTTACAGTCTCATAAAATAATCAAGAACTATATTTTCCTTAAACTTATTAATATCCACACGCTCCTTACACATCAAATCAACAGAACAAATCACAAAAAGTGATTCCATCAACCGCCAAGGTTAAAAACTAAAAAAAAAAAAAAAAAAGATTGCTCATAGAAAACTAAGGCACTAATTGCTAATCTTATATTAGACACTAATTACAGTTAACTGTAACAATCATCCAAAGAGCACCTAGCAAGTCAAATCAACAGAAATGGCTAATCGGCGATTGACCTGTAACAAAACCTGTTCTCAAAATTTACAGTCTCACAAAAGCATCAAGAACTGTATTGTCCTTAGACTTATTAATATCCATAGTCTCAGTACACATCAGATCAACCGAATGGATTACAAAAAGTGATTCCATAAACAGCCAAGGTAAAAAGCAAAAACAAAAAAAAAAATTTAAAAAGAAAGAAAAGATTGCTAATAGAAAAGTAAGGCACGAATTGCTAATCATATATTAGACACTAATTACGTTAATTGTAACAATCATCCAAAGAGCGCATTGCAAGTCAAATCAACAGAACTGGCTAATCGGCGATTGACCGTAACAAAACCTATTCTCAAAATTTACAGTCTCAGAAAATCATCAAGAACTGTATTCTCCTTAGACTTATTAATATCCATAGTCTCAGAAAAGAATAAATTTACCAATACGTTTCCCTACTACAAAGAAGAGACCTTATAATCCATAGATACAAAAAATGCATTATTCCGGAACTGAGGCAACTTAAATGCTTAGTTTTCCTTGATTCCAAGAAGCAGGTCGAACCCAAGAACTTTCAACTTTGAGGGGGGGGGGGGGGGGGCGGCATATGTAAAAGAAATATTGGGGAAGGGACAAATGTGTAAAAAAAATAAATTAATTTTCAAAATGTGTCAGGGCCTTCTAAGAGCTTTAAACTATTTAAGCCCCCACCCCTTGTACCTGGGTCCGCCACAACAAAGAAGGCAGGGTCATTTTTTACATCTAGTTTTTGAATGGAGATTTTGCAAGTGAGTAGCATAGTTACTTTCGCTCTTCATACTGAATTTCCAGTCCCCGACATGTTTATCCTCGCTATTGATATCCACTTTACAGAAACAATTTCATTTTTGACACTTCTTTAAATCATCTTGGAGGTTGTTATTTCCCAAACAGTGTCTTCCTCGTCTGCTTTGAGCTTTTGCACCTATTCTTTAAGCTCTGACAAACGCTTGTAACCCTCTGTAATTTTCTTAGCTCACGTTCAGATCGTGTCTGTAGTTCGCATGAACTAATCCCGAAGATTCAATGTGACAACATCTTTGAGTTCGGCATTACTTACTGCATTGGATGCCTTAGTGTACTCATTCCCCAGATGTTCAAGTTCATTGAGTTCCTACTCTAAGAGTTCAATTGAAGAGGTTATATCATTAAGCAAGTCACAAATATTGCTAAAGTCGGTATGAGGAGAAACAACCATATCTGATGTCATATCATTTATATTCGTCATGAGACGCTGCAACAACACTTTCTTTCGGTGAATGAGATTGAATCTACAAGACAAAATAGAAACCAAAGCATAAATGATAAAATCAAAAGCAATGAGCACCACATTCTTTTTTTGAAAACTCACTTGCAACAACCATTTCTGAAACTCCTCAACATTAACTAGAGGACTAGTCTAGGATACCCTCACATAAACATAAAATGAGTTGAAACCATCAAAATCCCCATCGCAGCCACAAATAATTGAGCGTCTTGAATTTAAGAGGCATGGTATCAGTATTACAGTGTTGGTAGCCTTTTTTTATGCAATTATGGATTCAGATAGAGTCCACGGACAGTTTCTTCTATAATGTCAAGATACTTATAGATATACTTGTCATTCATCCCTTTCCCATATGCACTCCACAAAATTGAGATTATCAAAGTTAAATATATATATTTTAATATGAAATATTTTTTAACTTCTTGTCCCCAAAAATCTGCATCACCTACAGTTTTTCAAATAATTTAAAGTAATGATACCGGTGGGTCACATTTAAACAAATAATGAGTTATTTTAAAATTATGAAAAAAATATCCTTACCATATCGACAAGTTGAACAAAAAACGATATTGCGGTAAATGTAGTCGATGCTGATGCAATTTATTATGTTCTAAAATTTCAAAGCATCAGAAATTGAGAAGGTACAATAAATGCCATCACTACAATCATAACCACTAAAATTTCTCCAATAAACAATTTTTTCTCTTTGAATTAGGTTGGTATTTCTAGAACTGTAATATGTAAGTAAATTTCAAGCTACACATAACAAATTCATCCTAAGACAAGGAGGTTTTCAAACGATATCTAAGGCATCGCGTACCTATACAAGCACACAAATATTAATGTAAGGCGAAGGGACTTGCTCCAAAACCACCACGTCTCACCATCCATGTGAGACCCAAAAGATGAATATAGACTAATGACCTATTGTATGGAAAAAAGATGTATGCCACCATTCACCCAACTCTCTAGGACTTATTAAATGAATATCCTGCACATTCATCCTTTACCCAGAAATATTCACTACCAACAACGTACTACCACATGTCCTATGTATATGGACATAAAGGGTGGCCTGTGTATGTGCATTGTTGATAGTGAATCGCTCTAGATAAAGGCTAGATGTGCAGGATATTCATCTAATGAGTCCCGAGCAGTTGGTGGATTGTGGCATCCATCCTCTACGAGTTCTGTACCATAGATCATTGGTTGATATTCATTTAGTGGGTCTCACACTGATGGTGAGTATATGGTTTTGAAACAAGAGCAAGTAAGGTCCACCTAGAATAATGAATTTATGGATATATGATTGTTGTTTATCTGGTTTTGGTTTCTTGGTTTTTACCAAGTACCTTCACCTCACGTTAATATATATCTGTGTGCTTGTATAGGTATGTCATGCCTTAAATATCTTTGGAGAACTTACCTTTCTTAGGAATGAATTTGTCATGTGCATCTTTGGAATTAACCTATATATTTAAATTCTAGATAGACTAACCTAACACTATCACGAAGAAGACAAACAGTTTACTGGAGGAATTTTATCGGGCTTGATTTCAGATATTGTATTGATTTTACCTTCTCAATTTCTGATTCATGAAAAATCTAGAATAAAATACTTTGCATACATTTACCGGTATATCATTTTCTGTTCAGATTGTCGATAGGGTAAGAAAGTTTTTTCTCCAAAATTTTGAAATATCTTATTATTTGTTTAAATGTGACTCACCCATATCATTACTCTTAACTGTTTTGAGAAATTGCAGATGATGCAAATTCTTAAGGACAAGGAGTTCAAAAATATTCCATATTACAATGTAATTTTAACTTTGAGTCTCAATTTCGTGGAGTGCATATTGGAACGTGAGAAATGACAAGTATACCTATGAAGTATGTTTACAGTATGGAAGAAACCGTATGTGCTCTTTCTAAATCCATAATTGGATAAAAAATGCTACCAACATTGTAACACTAATACCATGCTTGTTAAATTGCAGAATCCAATTACGCTGGTATTGTGATGGGGATTGCGATGGGGTTTATTCAACTTTTATTTTATTTATTTTTATGTTTGTGGGATAATATACAAGACCATTCCTCTAGTTAATGTAGAGAAGTCTTTGGGATTGTCAAAAAACTGAGTTTTAAAAAAGAAAAAAATGCGTTCACATTGCTTTAGATTCCCTCTTATGTTTTGGTTCCATCTCATCCACAGAAAGAAATCGGTCAGAGTTGTTGCAGTGTAAAGGATATATACATCGGATGTGGTTGTTTCTCCTGATACTGAGTTTAGCAAAATTCGTGCTTTGCTTCGTAAACTAACCTCTTCAACTAAACTCTTAGAGAAGGAACTCAGTGAACTTGAACATGTGAGGAATGAGTACATTAAAGCATCCAATGTAGTAAGTTACGCCAAACTCAATGATGCTGTCACATCGAATATCCGGGATGAGTTCATGCGAACTATAGACAAGATGTGGACGCTCCCTAAAAAAAATCACAAAAGGTTTTAAGCATTTGTCAGTGCTTTAAGAAGAGGAGAAAAAACTCAAAATACAAGAGGAAGAAACTATTGGAAAAATAACAATCCTCCAGGACAAGTGAAGCAGCCTGAATTCGCAAGCGGTGATGAAACGGGTGTAGACAATCCCTGTGAGAGAGTTTGCCGAATCCTGGATAGATTCAAGTAAGGACCAACTCCACATATGGGAATTAGCCGAATTCCTCTAGGAACTCAAAAGCAATCTTCCATTAAAGATAAAGAGAAAACCAAACAAACAAATCTTTATTATCGAATAATCTTGAACTACTCTCCTAATAGAGGAATTATATATTTATAGGAAGGATTGGACACCTCCTTTCCTAATATGACTCTGCTTTCCTAAACAATAAAGGAAATAACTTGCTTAACAATCCAAATAAAATAAAACTCCTAATTTTAATAACTTCTAAATAAATAACAACTCTCTAAATAAGACTCTTAACTAATTAAAACTCTAACTAAATGAATGACGTATTGAGCTTATAGACTGGGCCCAATTAGTTGGCAGACCATGAATCTGGCCCGCATCAACAAGTTAAGGAAGTTTCAAAATGAATAGATTCTGTAAAAGCGGAGATCAATAGCGAGGAGAAACAAATCAAGGACTGGAAACACAGTTTGGAAAATGAACGGAAATATCGTACTGACTTGGAAGGTCTCCACTAGGAAGAACTGGAAGCTAAAAATGACTTTGCCCTTTTTGAATCATGGAAAAATGACCCTGCCCTCTTTGAATCAACGAAACAAGAGCATTTAAGGTTGCTCAGTTCCAAAATAGGTCCTTTTATGAAAAGTCTCTTCTTTGGAGAGACTTTCGAGCATGGAAGTGTAACTAACAGTTAGTGCCTTCCTTTCCAAGTATTGCACCGCTTACAATAATTCGTGTCTAATTTTGGTTGTGACAATTTTGCTCTTGGAAATACAATTCAAAGGAGTTACTCTCATGAGACTAGAACATGCTGGAAAATTCCAGTCCGCTTCTTTTGATCTCCACAGCGGATGTTGAAGTTGGGGCGATGACTGAAATGCACATGATTGAAACCTAACTAGGTGGATTTTGTTTCAGAGATGAGATTGTAGATGTTTTCATCGCCTGACCGTGGTAGGTATTGATTTGGGAATCCTAAGAGTGTCATCAACACAATGATATCATTTTCAAAGTTGTTGAGGATAAGAAGTTTAAAACACGATACACGAATTAACTTAGTCACAGTCTTTGGTTTGTGCTGAAGCCCTTTTATGTACATGAAAATTCTAACTGTTGGATAATTGATTCAGGGGCAACTATACACGTGACGAAGGATTGAGGTGGATTTCGAGAGTTTCGGTCAATAGATATCGGTTCCCGTTCAGGACCCCCGGCGGGCTGTTTTTCGAGCCTAAGTGTTGAGAAATCCGATGTTTTCGCTTCTAATTCTCTAACCGGGAGTCCTATTTGCGAACCGCCAGTTCCTACAAGTCACTCTACCCTCAAGCGAGGTGCTCGTGCCAGTTTCCAAATTTTTTGAGGGTCATTTCCCGTTCTGGACCCCCGGTGGCCCGTTTTCGAGCCTAAGTGTTGGGAAATCCGATGTTTTCGCTTCTAATTCTCTAACCGGGAGTTCTATTTGCGAACCGTCAGTTCCTACAAGTCACTCTACCCTCGAGCAAGGTGCCGTGCCGGTTTCCAATTTTTCTGGGGGCCAATTCCCGTTCAGTTCCCCCGGCGGCCGTTTTTGAGCCTAAGTGTTAGGAAATCTAATGTTTTCACATCTAATTCTCTAACCGTGAGTCCTATTTGAGAACCGTCAGTTCTTACAAGTCACTCTACCCTTGAGCGAGGTGCCTGTACTGGTTCTTGATTTTTCCGAGAGCCGGTTCCCGTTCCAAACCCCCAGCGGGCCCTTTTTGAGCATAAGTGTTGGGAAATCTGATGTTTTCGCGTCTAATTCTCTAACCGGGAGTCCTATTTGCGAACCGTCAGTTCCTACAAATCACTCTACCCTCGAACGAGATGCCGTGCCAGTTTCGGATTTTTTCGGGGGCCGTTTCCCGTTTCGGACCCCCGGCGGGCCGTTTTTGAGCCTAAGTGTTGGGAAATCCGATGTTTTCGCTTCTAATTCTCTAACCGGGAGTCCTATTTGCGAACCGTCAGTTCCTACAAGTCACTCTACCCTCGAGCGAGGTGCCCGTGCCATTTTTCGATTTTGGGGGGCCAGATCACGTTCCGGACCCCCGGCGGGCCATTTTCGAGCCTGTGTTGAGAAATCCGATGTTTTCGCGTCTAATTCTCTAACCGGGAGTCCTATTTGCAAACCGTCAGTTCCTACAAGTGACTCTACCCTCGGGCGAGGTGCCCGTGCTGGTTTCCGATTTTTTCGGGGGCCGGTTCCCGTTCCGGACCCCCGGTGACCTGTTTTCGAGCCTAAGTGTTAGAAAATCCGATATTTTCGCTTCTAATTCTCTAACCGGGAGTCCTATTTGCGAACCGTCAGTTCCTATAAGTCACTCTACCCTCGAGCGAGGTGGTTGTATCAGTTTCCAAATATTCCAGGGGCCGTTTCCCATTCCGGACTCCCGGCAGGCCGTTTTCGAGCGCAAGTGTTGGAAAATCCGATGTTTTCACTTCTAATTATCTAACCGGGAGTCCTATTTGTGAACCGTCAGTTCCTACAAGTCACTCTACCCTCGAGCAAGGTGTCGTGCCGGTTTTGGATTTTTTCGGGGGCCGTTTCCCATTCCGGACCCCTGGCGACCGTTTTCGAGCCTAAGTGTTGGGAAATCCGATGTTTTCACTTCTAATTCTCTAACCGGGAGTTCTATTTGCAAACCGTCACTTCCTGCAAGTCACTCTACCCTCGAGCGAGGTGCTCGTGCCAGTTTTCGATTTTTCCGGGGGCCGGTTCTCATTCCGGACCCCCGGCAGGCCGTTTTCGAGCCTAAGTGTTGGTAAATCCGATGTTTTCGCGTCTACTTCTTTAACCGGGAGTCCTATTTGTGAACCGTCAGTTCCTACAAGTCATTCTACCCTCGAGCGAGGTGCCCGTGCTAGTTTTTGGTTTTTCCGGAGGCCGGTTCCCATTCAGGACCCTTGGCGGCCCATTTTTGAGCCTAAATGTTGGAAAATCCGATATTTTCGCTTCTAATTCTCTAACTGGGAGTCCTGTTTGCGAACTGTCACTTCCTACAAGTCACTTTATCCTCAAGCGAGGTGCTCGTACCGGTTTCCGAATTTTTCAGGGGCCGTTTCCCCTTCTGGACCCCGTTTTCAAGACTTGGCAAGTCAATCTGTTCATGACTTGGCCTCATCAAATGACTTGTCCAGGCTCTGACCCACCAAATACAAAAGGTGGTCATCTCTTGCTCATTACAAAGTATTAAAACTGTCCAACATTTCTGCTTATCTGGTCTAAGACTTTAAAATAGAGGTTTCAAAATCTAAGTCAATGAATGACTCAACATCACGGCGTTATAAATAGTAATAAGGAATGAGATTGAGCTGATTCTTAGCAGATAACCAACAGACCATGCAAGATAAGACCAAATAAAAAACAACTTCACTTGCCAAGTCTCAGACTAGTAGGGTTTAATGAAGTTTTAAGTACCTGGTAGAGTACAAGGTGGATGAGGCAGAGTAAGAGGTGGGGTTGATTAAACCAAAAGAGGTTGTCGTGAGGCTCGACAACTACAATAGAACAGAGTAATTTGGCATTTGGCATGGCAATACCTGAAGCTTCGTTCCCACCAGTAGAATGACCTGTAATAAAAATCGCACTACATGAGCATGCAATTCTCATTTCCAATACTACAATAGAACAGAGTCATTTGGCATGGTAAAGAGAACAAAATCTTGAAATGCAAAATCATTTCTACATGAAGACATTTTTGCACACAGAAATCTAAATATAGAGATGGAAACAACAAGAGAGCACTTACAATTAGAGGGATGAAAGGCAGCCAGAGGTAGGAGTACCATCCTATTCAGATTTTACAATTCATTTAGTAACAAACAACAGCAAATATACATATAATGATAATTATGATGAACTCTGCTTACCATGAGTGTTAAAGAGCAAGAAGATCACTGCAAAGAACCATATAGTAGGGCTGCAAAAATAGGAAACTTGATTTCAGGCCAAATAATCATCATCAAAACAAAGTAAAATCTAAATGCCTTATTAAAGCACCGTCTTGAAACAACCAAAACTTGAACCAACTCAGAAAGTCATTTGAATCTAGTATTTTAACTGATTCTACTCTTCATTTTGACTCACTCAGACTCTAGATCTATCAAGTTCAATACTCCAAGTTGCTTAGGCTCAGCAAGTCAAAATGATTTTTTCTAAAATGATGATCAAAAGATTAAATGAAAATATATTAGTGTTAAAAGAAATTATTTGGTGGTTATTTAAAAGGAGAATAAGAAAAATTAATTAAGCCAAGTTCCACAAAAGAACATCAAAAGTCCAGGGTTGGTACATGAACATCTCTAATTTTTTTCAATTCAACCAATGATGTTGGTAGTAGTTGCAAAGAAAAGGGAAAGTCTATAATGCAACAAGAGAATAAAATAACTAAAGTGAAAAGGGGAGATTCCCAATTATGTGGGGAAAGGAGAGGGACATGAAGGTGAAGAATCTTTGAATGGGGATTTTCAATTTTCAAATTTTACCATAAAAGCAACCGTAACAGTGATGAGTAACACAAAAGATTCAAGCCATATACATCTCAAACACACCGAGATATGAAGTACCCAAAAAAAAAAAAAAAAACTAAGTTTCTTGATATCAATTTTAAATAACAGCATTTCTGGAGTGCAACCTTTACAAGAAAGAAAAGATAGTTCAAGTGGATCCAACAAGAAATGAACATCCACATAATAAAGCTAAATGTTAAGAAGCTCTGCATTCATCAACCATCGGATGGTGACCCTGAGCGGAATCCATACAGCCAGGAAATTCTTTCGGCAATTTCACCTGGACGAACACCAATTAATATCATACCCACTGGATATCATGGATCTTAATCAGGTAATTGTATCTGATAGAAGAACTCCATGAAGAAACCCAAAGTACAAGCATATTCATAGAATACATCTATCTTCCATCATGTGATTTTTTTTATTTTTTTTTTAAACACAAGTGTTCTTGATGCAAAAACACCAAAAAGAAAACCAAATACAAGCATGTTTTGTGACCTCATAGAAAGAGTTAACTCATTTCTTCTTTTCTTTTTTTCATTTTACTCATCCAGTTTGGGTATGACCAATGAAATGCAAGCTAGGTGATTGTACAAAGTAGGCAGCTGGTTGTATAAAAGAGAAAGCTGAAATGATAAATTCAATTGGACAGGAATCTGATTTTGGATTACAAATGAATAAAAGAACTTTCAATGACATGCTATACACTTCTCAACAATGAATTTCTTTTCGATAGAAAGAGTTAACTCATTGCTTCTTTTCTTTTTTTCTTTTTTTCATTTTACTCATCCAGTTTGGGTATGACCAATGAAATGCAAGCTAGGTGATTGTACAAAGTAGGCAGCTGGTTGTATAAAAGAGAAAGCTGAAATGATAAATTCAATTGGACAGGAATCTGATTTTGGATTACAAATGAATAAAAGAACTTTCAATGCCATGCTATACGCTTCTCAACAATGAATCTCTTTTCGAATATCATTACTCATGAATCATGATAATGATTAGATAGTCTCGTTTGGATGCAATCCAACCCATTGAATTTACAAGAGGAAGACTTACAATCTTATTTGAAGCTACAGGTAGTTCAACAAGCACAAATGCATGCAAACTACTGCTCATGGCAACTGTTTATGCAAGCTTACATGCACATGTTCTTTACAGTGTCCCCAGGAGGCAACCTTAGAGTAAGTCATGAGAACAAGAGGCTTTTGCTACTTAACTAACAAAAAATGGATTCGTTAGTGAGAAAAACAGGAGTTCCCCAACTATGGAATTAAAATTCTTATTCTATCTGCTTTGTTCGTTGTTAACTTACATTCTTTGTGCTCCTTTCCGTCTTGACTACAAGTGCAGCATCTAAAACTACAAACATGCATGAAGTGTCAGAATAGTTTTGAGATATCATTCAGAAATATATGAATGGAATAATTAACCAAACATGAAGTTTTAGAGTCATTACCTGACAGGGGAGGGATCTCCCCTCATTTGTTTCTCAATTTCACTCAAATACAATCCAAACAAGGCTGACCTGTGTAACCAATTTAAGCACCTTCAACATCATCAAATCAAATGCACCAAGTAGTCCAAAGTCACAGCTTTTCCTTGGTACATAATGAATCTCTAGGAGACAAACACAAACTTAAACGTGACCCTTTGGGCTTAAACATTACCCTTTTCCATAAGCCATGCCCAAAGTTTATAAAAATCCGTCCATCATAATAAACTACTCCCATACATATTAAGTGAGAAGAATAGCGTACGATGAAGGAATTGCTGCCGCTGCTAGGACTGGAGGAAATTCCCACAGCTTGTGAATTTGAATGTTCAACAATGCTGTCAAATACTCAAGAATGTCAAGTTCCTAGTCCACAATAAGAAACTATAATGGAAGTCCTGCTTGAAAGATTGTCAGCTACAATAACAATGAGAAAAAAAAAAGGTGCTACTATTTGAACTATGAAGAACTATATGTCAATAGCACAAAAAGAAAACAGATTTAAAAATCACACACTACAACTTTTTTACTGATTAATACATGTGGTACTGTAGTTATTTATCCAGATAATCATTGTTCTAATGCACTGCTATTTATGGGAGATGACCAAAAGTTTAATGGACCAAATAACCACAATGCTTTGCTCATTTGTGTTTCTTCTAGACCACAGGTGTACTTCCTTCTTGATATCTAGTCATGCATCATGCACCATAGGTGTACTTCCCCCGTGTCGCCCCCTGATTCATCCAAAACAGGTTATCCGTTTCCCTATTGACATGGCCCACCCAGAAGATCACAATTCACAACTACTGCCACCCTGGAAGATCACAATCAAATGCACCAAATCTGAAATTTCAAAAAAAAATGAAAAATTGGCATTTGAGGAAAAGTATTAAATTGGCAATTGGGTAGATGTTAAAAAGAACCTGCAGGGTAACCAACAACAAGCTCCTCCTAGATGGTAGAAAATTGTGGAGACCTTACACAATTTCCATCAAGCGCTTAAGCTCATATTCACCGAAGATCGGTGTACCAATTTCCCTAACCATTGTTCCCTTACTCTAATATTCCACCTCACTTCTAGAGCAACAACATAAAATTTGAACTAAAATAAGATAAAATTCTAAAAGCCAAACATGCTCTAAACATTGGAATGCAATGCAAGCATTCTTATTTTCCTTCATAGCCAGCGCATTGTCTTGTTGTTTTGTACGAACACATCTTGTAAAAAAGAAGGAAAAAAAAAAAAAAAAAACTGATTTTCCTGGACAAAATATTTCGATTTCCCAATAGTGTGGTAGTAATGCACTAATTCTTCATGTGGAAACGGATCATGGAATCCCCTCATTGCACAATCAAGTCCTAAATGTACAGATGGACCTGAAGTAGCATCGGGCTAGACTGAGTAAAAGGACATCTGCATGTTCTAAACACTAAGTGATCTTACAATGACTAATACCACTTTGAGAAGAAAGAAAACCAAAAGTTTAAGCCTAATTCTACTAAGGCACCAAAAATGACACATTGACAGTCTACCCCCTGGTAGAGCTCCCAAGCTGGTCATCTGCCACACCTGTAAAACAAGCAAAGGGATGTAGACTGTAGCCATGCCTTACATATTCAGGCAGTTGGCAGCAGAATTAGCTGCAATGAGCATGTAAATGACCCTTCAGTTAAAGTGACCAAGCTGGTGCATGAGTTCGTGAAATTGTTGGGGGTGCATGAGTTAGCCAAATCGGTGCAAGTAAATTATTTCCCAAATACCTGAACAAATGAGGTAACCATGCAGGCTTTGTTCATGGGAGCAGATCTGAAGGTTCTGATTTTCAGATTCTGGAATGAACTAAGCTTGGGCAAATCCTTCTGATATCAATGTGTATTGTTAGAGCGATGACTAAGAGTATTTATAAGCGTGACAGAGTCATCTAGAAAGAAAACATATTGGACGCTTCTCCATATATAACTTGAGCAGCAGCATTGACTCCACTAGCATCACTAGTCGAAGTGGTAACTTCAACATGTACAGTTAAAACATTTTTCCCCCTACTTTTGCTTATCTGATTTAAGTCTCACCAAGATTTTTGAAAAACTAATACATATGCATAGGTTAATACATATCGTATTGATTAATAGGCATTTGAAAGTGTGTAATGCATTCACATATGAATTGATTCACCATGTTCATTTCTTATTTACCAATTACATGGTTAATTCCAATTGAAAACAACTGTTTGTTATAGCAATGGAATTCCTATGTAAATGTTTTACATTTTCAACAATCATTGAAGTTTTTGGCCCTACCTACCACCAGTGATGCCCACACATTCGAATCAACATCAACCATATAAATAATAATAATAATGTGCATGGGCTACACCTAGCAAGCGGTGATGAGTGGGGCTCACTTATCCCACACACACAATCTGCTCCACACCAATTGAAGAGGCAGTTACATGAAACTTCAGTCCAGAACTGACATATGAAGCTTTCAGGAAAGCTAACAAAATGAGAATGCTAAGGATGAGATAACATAGAAAGAAGTAAAGCGAGGCAAATTTGACATGAAATTGTAGAATAACAGACAGTGCATTGGCTTCTATAAAAGAGTAAATTGGAAAAGTACAGCACATGAATCCTATCATAGTAAGATGCTACTAAGGCTTCAATGGTTAATAAGATGGTGATGATGAGGAGGAAAATGGACATGCAATAGATGGAAAAGGGCTATATAACAATGATGTCAAATAGGGTTGAAAAAGGGTATACATTCAAGAGCAGCCCATTCTACAAGATTTTCGTTCCATTCCCTGCTCAAAAGCACCGAATTCAACCCATAGAATAAGCAGAACGGCCTTGCACTTAAAAGAGACCACCCCATTAATTACCTTTCACAAGCACAATAAATGGCAAATGGAGAAAATACATGATCCAAGAGCAGATACATCACAATCGCACAGAGCATAAATTTGGGTACTCTGAGAATGAAAATCATCAGGAGTAAGAAGAAGAAAGCCCCACTCACATTACGAATCTATCCAAAAAAACAGTGCAACCCCAAGAAATGAAATGAATTCTCACTATTATTTCTTGTAACCCAGATATCAAAACTATCAATCAAATGCCAGGTTTGCAATATCAATATTCATCATATCAAAAAAAAAAGTTTTTGCTCCAAGACTAGCAAAACAATCAAATGCAGATTACTAGTAGAACCCCACAAAAAAAAAAAAAAAATAGAAATAGAATAAAATGAAGTACTGAAGAAAAGAAAAAACAGAGTAACAATAAGAAAAGGAACCTATTAACCACGAAAACTCCAAGGCAGAAGCTGCAAATACCCATATCAGATAGAGACGAAGAGAGGAGATGAGAAAGAGATTTTACCTGTAGAGAGGGGAGAGATGCAGAGGCAGCAACAGCAGAGAGGGTCCGAGCATAGGCAGCGGCGAGAGAAAGGGAGACCGTTTTCGAGTGACGATCGTTTTCGGGCAGAGAGAAAGTAAGAGAGAGAGAGAGAGAGAGAGAGAGAGAGAGAGCGAGAAAGAGCAGAAAGATCGAGCGAGAGTGAGTGAGAAAGACAGAGAGAGCAGAGAGATCGAGCGAGAGAGACAGAGATAGCAGAGAGCAGAGAGAGCGAGAGAGAGGTCGCAGAGAGATCACAGAGTGAAATAGCAGAGCGAGAAAGAGAGAGATTGGAGAAGAGAGGGCTTTTGGTGGCGGGAGAGGGAAAAAAAAGTGGGAAAAAACAAAGGGATTTAACGACGTTTTAAAACAAATCGTCGGTAAAGGTCTCTGATTTTAAATTTTCTTAAAAATAAAATTAAAATTTACTGACGTTTTTTCTAAAACGTCGCTAAAAGTTAAAATTTGCCGATAATAGTCTCTAATATTTATTTTCCCTAAAAATGAAGTTAATTCTAAAATTGAACTTTGCCAACAGATTTCAAGGAATCGTCGTTAAAATCCGATTTTACCGACGTTTTGTAATTCGTCAGTATTTTTATAGGGAAAATCAATTTCTTGGGTCCCACAGAAGTGATAAATCAATTGAATAATTAAAGAAGGAAAACCCAGATATTGAAGCTCTCTGCATGAGGTCCACACTACCCTAGTTGGAAGATTCAATTCAAGCCAAATAAAGAAGAAAAAAAATTGCAAAAGAAAATCCGATCATATGAAGGACATCTAAGGTAAGGGAATTTCAAGCATTGCACACATAAGTGGGGCCCATCATGTGTTCCAATTGATAATACAAATCTGAATTTCAGATTTGGAATTATTTAAGTCAAGATGTAATTTGAGTAATTTCTTAAGAGAGGAAGTGGGCCAAGATTTGGATAGATTCAAGCAAATTTAAGAGTATTAAATATGGAGGGTAGTAACCAAGAAGTTGCAAGATAAATTCAAATCCAAAGAGTCCAGGTTTCCTTAAGAACTCTACAAGTTGGATTTCATTAAAGATATGTTTCCAAATATTTGGAAAGTTTTGCAAGCCAAGAAACTATCCAAAGGAGATATCCTTCCCAAGCTTCTCTATTCCAAGTTGGACGTTGAAGCCATGATTGAAGATAAAATTTAATATTCAAATTTAGAATCTTGAATAAAGAAAGAAAAAAATAAAGAAAAAAAATCCAAAAGAGGCTTTAAACGTCCAAAACCATGAAGGTTCAAGATGATACACTTCAAGTGGGGTCCAAATGCATTCAAATTAGAATTGCATTGCAAATCTGATTTTTAGATTTGAAATTTATTTGGAAGAAAACTAAGCCCAAGAGAGGAAGTTAAATGCGATAAGAAGAATCTTATTTTCACTAAGATTGTGGGCCAACCCCTAGAAACTCTCTCAAAACCCTCTTGGACCCCACACTATTAATCATAATTCAACTTGAACCCCACACTACTAATCTTTACCCAAATCAAAACCTAGCAAGCCAAGTCATCAAAAATACAAAAAAGGAGCAAAAAAGGGGCTGCACATCTGGTTGTAAACGGTCGGTTCAGGTCCGAGTCCATGGTGGAACCGGAACCTGACCTAGTTCGGAACCAGAAAACTGGTCTTGGAGCTAGAACCAATAATATTAATGGGAACCAGAACCAGAATCGGAACCATTTGTGAGGCAGGTCTGGTTCTGGTTCCGAATATGGTTTTGGATCTAGACTAATACCTATGTTTTTCTTTTTAAGAAAAATTATGCTTTAGTAAAGCAAAGATATGTATTAATTCAATCAAGTGTTTTGAGTCAACAATGATGTATTTTTTAGAAAAGCACAGTGATATTTATGTATTAATTCAACTTGTATCAGCATTTTTTATTTGATTCTTTAGTAGTGCATTATTTTTTGAATTTCTCTTTTATGAAAAGTTATTGATAGGCCTGATTATTTGATGGTGGATGATGGCCAGATGAATTTTATGGTTGAATACCAATAGCTTGATTTTTTTTAATTCTAAATAAATGGGACCAGCAATGACTTTGTGAATTAAACCACCGCACAGGTCGTCAGAAGAGGAGGCTACACTAACATAAGATAACTTTAGTATGTGAAAACAGAATGGGTCGGGTCCTGGGTCCACAGGTCTGAGCCACCGTGGATTTGGAAACGGAACCGTTTAGGTATCGGTTCCAAAAAAAAGATCCGAGACCGAAACCATAAAAGTCTCTGATTTTTACTTTACCTAGAAAATAAGTTAATTCTAAAATTAAACTGTTACCGACGTTTCATAAAACGTCGGTAAAAGTCTCTGATTTTTTAAGTTAATTCTAAAATTAACCTTTAAGCGCTAAAATGCCCTTTTACCGACGTTTTATAAAACGTCGGTAAAAGTCTCTGATTTTTTGCTTTTCCTATAAAATAAGATGATTCTAAAATTAACCTTTTACCGACGTTTCTTAAAACGTCGGTAAAAGTCTCTGATTTTTTAGAAATGAGTTATTTCTAAAATTAACCTTTTACCGACATTTTATAAAGAAAAACGTCGGTAAATCTGATTTTTAAGATAATTCTAAAATTAATCTTTTACCGACGTTTTATAAACAAACGTCGCTAATAATGCAATTTTACCGACGTTTTGTAAAACGTCAGTAAAAATCTCTATTTTTTGCTTTTTCTAGAAAATAAGATAATTCTAAAATTAACCTTTTACCGACGTTTTATAAAAAACTCTCTAAAAAATACCATTTTAGCAATGTTTTATAAAAAACATCGCTAAAAAGTCCAGATTTTATTGACAGTTTTTATAAAACGTCGGTGAAAGTCTGCTTTTTACCTACGGAATAATATTAGTCGGCGAAGAGTATTCTTTACCAATGAATTTATGAAAACGTCGCTAAAATCGCAGTTTCTTGTAGTGAATAGAGAAAGAAAGAGAGAGAATGAAATGGTGAGTTGGGTGGGGGTGTCTCACGTTGCCCGGGAGGTAGGGCTGTCAATCGGGTCGGGTTAACGAATTCGGGTTGCAGGTCAAACGAATTCGGGTCAGAATCACCTCAACCCGAACACGACCCATTAACAAAACGGGTCAAAAAACCAAACCCGAACCCAATTCGTTTATTTAACGGGTCATTCGACACGACCCGTTAACCCGTTAATTTTAAAATTTTTTTTTATTAAACTTAAAAAGTATCTCTTTTCTAAATTATGGAGTCATACTTTATGTTTGGAGGCTAGGCCCATTTTCTAAGTTACTATTGTATCTCTTCTGATTAAGTAAATCTTCCACTGAACAAAAGTTGTTTTACCCACACTTTGATTTGTTGCAAGGTAATGTGATGCACACTTGGTAGCATGACTTTTTGACGGGTTATATCGGGTCATAATGGGTTACCGGGTTTATTCGTTAACGACCCATTAATTTAACGGGTTAATGGGTCTGACCCATTAATGACCCAAACCCATTAAGGGGTCACCCAAACCCGTTAATATCGTGTGGGTTCGTGTCGTGTTAACGGGTCGTGTGACATTTTGACAGCCCTACCGGGAGGAGTGAGTGAGTGAGAGAGAGAGAGAGGGGGGAGGAAAGTGAGAGAGAGAATGAAACAGGGGGGGGGATGTTGCTTCTTATTCATCTTGACAGCTAGGAGGGGGAAAGAAATAAAGAAAGAAAAGAGAGAAAGAAAGATAGAAACCGTGGGAGAGAGAAACAGGGAAGGAGGGAAAGAGAAGTGTGTGGGGAAAATTTTAAGACTCCAAGATTAAGACCCCCCTAGTCCTCTATGATCTCGGCTACGTGCATCTCGGCTAGAGTATTAATGCGCCAAGCCGGGATCAGTATCTCCAGCTCGGTCGAAACTACCTTGGTCATGCCCTGGCATGTATCAACTCAGCAGCAGCATCAGATCTCCTACCTCGGCTAGGCTTTTCAGCCGACCTGCAGCCAGTTCGGTCTCTGCTCGGGTAAGCACCATCCCGGCAATCAGCTGGGCGCCCATCTCATCACCTTCACCTCGGCTATGCGCTAATAGCATCTCGGGGTCTTGGCTAGCACCCTACCCAAGACCAGTGCTGTGACCTCGATCCAGCTCAGCATGACTTCGGCCCAACGTTTCAGCCCCCCGATATGCATTCCGGCTCCAGCTATGAGGAGCCAACATGCATTTCGGCTGAGTCCCCGATATGCATTCCGGCTGCAGCTGAGGACTGCTAACCGAGACAGGCACTGACAGCCATGTACCCCCTTCAGACACGTGGCTTCCAATGGGACTTTTGCTACCAATAAGTCAAGACAGGAGCAGACCCATGTGACTGGCATATAATGCATTGTGGGCTGATGAGACCTAAGCAGTCAGGTCGTGGGGCCCACCATCAAATATCAAGAGACAACCCTTCTCCCTTACAAATACAAGGAGCAACCTCCATTACAGGAGGACTCAGTTGCAGACACAGATACGCTCTTAACTCTGCCTCTCTTCTTCTCCACCCTAAGTTCAGGCCTTGCACTAACTTAGGCATCGGAGAGCCCTGCGCTGCCACAGCTAGGGTCCTCTGACCGGTCTTCCTCTGCCCTTTTCAGGTTCTCCAGCGAGCTATCTTTCCCAAAGAGATCATCCACCACCTGGCTTTCTACAGCCATTTGGGTAAGTCCTATAAGGCACCCCCTAATCTTGTGAGTTACAGTTTTTGCACTTATAATCGGCGCCGTCTGTGGGGAACGATTCAAAAACGCCATGTCTTCAAGAGCTAAGAAGGGCAGAGAAGCTTCAGTCGTCCCCCCTTCGGAGAGGAAGACAAGGTCGAAAATAACCGCGAAAGACTCCGACTCCGCCCAAGAGGAGATTCGAGCCCAAAAAATCGCCATCTAGGAGAAGGATGTCCTGATTTCTCAGCTCCGGCAGCAGCTAAAGGAAAGAGCAGCTAGCTCGACCACACATCATTTCCAGCAATATGACTATGAGAGAGCCTCTCATAGTAGGAGGACTACTCCCAGGACAGATGAAAATGCTCATTCGAATAAGGAGAAGCGCGACTAGACCTGCAATGAGGGCTCGAGCAACAGTCCAGGCCGTAGAAGAAGGCGAGACGACCAGGAGTGGCTAGACGAACACATTCAGGAAGTTGTTCGCCATCACCTGGAACTGGGTGGTTTCACCCAAGACCAGCGAGAGACTTGCCAGACCATTGATCTTGGCGCGTCCCCTTTTTCTCGTGACATCAGAGATTTTCCCCTCCCGAGGAAGTTCACTGTTCCAAAGTTCGTCACTTATGGCGGGACCTCAGATCCAGCTGCACATCTTCGACACTTCTCTCAGAGGATGTCCGCTTGGGGGGACGAAGGCCACCTTAACTGCAGGATCTCCACCTCTAGTCTGGGTGACCTCCCCCTGTGATGGTTCTGCACACTCCCAGAGAGGTCTATCTCAAGTTGGCAGTAGCTTTAGCAGTCTTTTATGAAGAAATTCCAGGCCTATAGAGTCAGGCCCAAAACTGACGCAGATATCATGGCCCTGAAGTTGAAGGAAGGGGAGAATATCACCCAGTTCGCCAAGCGATTCTGGACAGTCTATAGCCAGATTGATAACTCCATAGATGAGGTGGCGATCTTCGCCTTCCAAAATGCTCTGCTGCCAGATAACGATCTTCGCAAAGATCTAGCTGGACACCTTGTGACCACCATAGCATCACTGATGACCAGGGTAAATCATTTCATCGCTCAAGAAGATGATCAGATTCGAGCTCAGGAAAGCTTCGACCTCAATTGGAGAGACAAAGTGATAGGTCCTCCTAGAAGGATAAGTAATCACGTCGAAGAGGAGCCGAGCCGACGCCTGGGTGCCATCCAGCTCGGCAAAGGCCCCCAGCATCCACCTCGGTAAGAAGCAGGACGCCCAGGAAAACTGTCTTCAAAAGGGCGAGACGAATTGATTCGCCAATTTCAGCAGCAGCTGCAGGAAAAGGGGGCAACCCCGGTTTCACTCTCCAGATGCAGCCGGGCTCCATCGGTCACTCTCAAGATGCAGCCGAGCTCCATCGGTTACACTCCCTGATGGACCCGATTCCTTCCCTCTCTCCCGCTGCTTCCGCCCCGGGTCTTTCGGGGTACGGCGGAGGGGAGGAGAAGAAAAGATAAGGGTATCAACATCTTTTTTTTCTTTTTTGTACGGGTATGCCTATTTCACTTTTCTACTTGGAATTTAGAAACGGTGATCCGAAGATCCACCTTCACAAGTAGAAAGGGGAAATGAAACTTTTTCTAGTTTCTATTGCACATATATTTTAAGAAAAGAGACAAAAGGGTTTTTTTTGAATGCCGTGAAAGGCGATTTCATTTGTTGCCGTGAAAGGCGATTTTGCCGTAAAAGGCGATTTACAAGTCTTATCCATTATGAAAGACAAGAGCTGTGATTTTTGTCTCTAAAAGAAAAATAAAGTACAATAGAAATCAAGACAAGGAATCTGACTTCTCATTCGATTGTGGGGACACGTTCAGATCGACGGTCGCAAGTCATGTATGGGCTCCTCCATCGTCCATGCAGATGAGAACACGATGCTTGGATTCTTGGCTTGGCTTTCTAACCTCAGATTTTTAAAGGACAAAGACCAAGAGAAGATCTTATATCCGATAAAAAGCTAAGTAAACGGGCTGAAAAGCCACGTTTTAGCCATGTTGGTAGAAGAAGGGAGGTCCTTGGGGGGGTGGCCCCCCAAGGGTGCTTCAATCACCTTTTGGTGGTCTTTGCAGCAGAGTTGCAGGGCCTCTGGATTTTTTTGTCTTCGTCGGGGGGAGAGCGAGAGCTAGATCCGGATCCTTTCCCTTTGGAATGCCCTCCTATTTATAGGCCTTTGGTAGCCATTTAGAAGGGTTTATGAGCATTGAATGCATTAATGCTCATAATGGGAGGAGTTACAAGTTTTTAAATTACTTGTTTTGTAACTCCTTTTTCCTTGAATCTGATTGGCCGATGGAGAATAATGAGCCTTTAATTGCTTTTAATCCCCATCATGGGAGGAGTTTCATGGCTTTAATGCCATAAACCCTTTGACTTGTAACTCCCATTTGCTTGCTTTTGATTGGGCCGTCCAAAATAATGAGTTAATGACCGCATTAACTTGTCATAAAACGGGTCATTTAACCTCATTAATTGGTAGCCAAGTCGCTCGAAGAGTTGCGGGCCGCGCCGCGTCTTTTGGAATTCTTCTCGCGATGACCGCCGGTGGATCCACATGTTGTTTGATGTCGGATGGCGATGCAATTTCAGACATTGATTAATGTCAATGTGCCAGCAACATCTGTCCTGTCGATTTCACGATTGGGCGGGCAGAAAGTGTGCTTTCTTTGTCGGCCGGTTGGCGATTTCGAGGCATCTAATGATCATCCAATGATTTCGGTGGCGAATCCGTGATGTTGACGAAGATCGACGGATTTCATGCATGAAAAATCAGATTTTGAAAAAAATCACAGGGGCCAATCAACTCGAAACGCGAAAAGTACCCGAAAAAGGGTCTTCCGGCGACTTTTTGGGTCGCCGGAATTTCCATGGTCGCCGGCGACCATGGGCTTTGGGCCCATTGAATGGTCGCTGTTCGGTCGCCTTTTCTTCGCCGTTTTTCGATCTTTTTTCATTCTTTTTTCTTCTGATTTTTTCCTGACATTTCCCCTCATTTATTGTCCTGATTCTCTTGAAGAAAACCCGACGAGAAGCCACGCAAATCGGAGCACAAAGTTTCCTATTTTTCTGGAAAGCCGAAGACTTTGTTGTGCGGTTTTGCCGATTTTTGCCAAGCATTGAAACTAGGCCAAACGATGTCGGAATGACCTGAAATTCGACGTGGAGCTTCTTGAGCAGTAGATAGGACCAACCATAGGCTTTGGTTTGAGTTTTGAAGCCGTTCGGGGTCCCGTAAATGCTTGCCTTAATTTCGCCATGAGAGAAATGCCGAGCTTTGACTTGTGGTCAACCGATGTCCGATTGACCTGGAATTTGACAGGGAGCCTCCTGCGTAGTAAGTAAGACCAACCATGGGCTTTGGTTTGAGTTTTGAAGCCTTTTGGGGTCCCGCAAATGCTCGCCTTGATTTCACCTCGAGGAAAATGTCGAGCTTTGAAACTAGGCCAAACGATGTTCGTTTGACCTAAAACTTTACAGGGGACCTATTGGAGTCATTTTGAGATGATCCATTAGCTCCAATTTGGATGCCATGATTCCGGGGTGCTCCGCCGCCGATAGGCCTGTTTTTGCTTCCCAAGAGTTGATGAAGGGTCAAACGTTGTCCGTCTGACTTGAAATTTGGCATGGGGCCTTTTGGAGGTATTTTGAGACCATCCGTAGGCTCTGATCGAAGTTTTGAAGTCTTCGACACTGTCACTGCCGGGAGCCCCTGTTGCCTGTCGGAGGAGTGAAGTTAGGCCAAATGATGTTGAAATGGCCCGAAACTTCATGTGTACCCCTCTTTTGGTTGTTTTGAAGGATCTTGCAGTTTTTGTTTGATTCTGACAAGATCTGGTGCTTGAAGTGGGGCCTTCCTATTTATGGTAGGATGTGGCTCCATGTAGCTTTTGGTGTTGAAAGGACATAGTGACATTTTTGGTGTCAACAAATGCCCCCTCGAGGTACAGCGACGAGGTAGGCAGCTCTGGCAGTCGGTGTGCCTCGAAGAGAATTTGAAGGAGATCTTCTTGCTTGACCAAGAGTCTTGAGAGATTTTCTCTTGATGGAGTTGCTTTTTGAGCTTCCAATGGATTTCGCAATAACGAGAGGGGTCATGTACCGTCTCAAGGTAAGGATTTTGAAATGACATTTGGATATGGGTTTTTGGTTTTGGATTTTCCCTTTTAACCTTGTGAACCTAAAGGCTTTATGTGGCACTTTAGGCGGTTAAGAAGGTTTTTGGTTTTTTGACCTTGTGACCTAACAGGCTGTATGTGGCGAGTTAGGGGGTCAGGATTTTGGTTTTTTGGTTTCGGCCTTGTGACCTAACAAGCTGTATGTGGCAAGTTAGGGGACCATGATTTGGTTTTTGGTCACTCTTTGGGACAATTTTGGGTCCATTGGAGTGGTTTGGTTTTTTGTGGAATGTCAATTTCAAAATTGTGGCTTGATTTGGTGCATGGGGTTGGATGGTTTGGATTTCTTTTGGAAGCTTATGAAGCTCGGAATTTTTTGTATGGTCCAATCAACTCAAGAGAGGCATGGAACCATTTTTGTATGCTCTTGGTAAGAGAAATTTTGACTAAAAGCCACTTTTAGTGCCTAGGTGGTCAAACCTGGCTCATATGGGCTAACCCATGGGACCTTAAGCTTTTAAAAATGGCTTAGATCTCATGTGGTGTCATTTTGTAAAGAATATCTAAAAATATCCCTTTTGTGTAGAGAATATCTAAAAATATCCTTACTTGGAGAGAATCTCTCAAGTTTCCTTGATTTTGGGAGAGATTTTCTCAAAGTATCTCTCTTTGGGAGAAAGTTTCTCAAATCCCCTTTCTTTTTGGAGAGAATTTCTCAAGAATCTCCTCTTTAGGAGAGAATATCTCAAATCTCCCTTTCTTTTAGGAAGTTTGCTAATTTCTAACACTTACCTCCTTGCTTTTCTCCTCCTTTCCTCTTTTGGTTTGCCTTTTCTATAAAAGCAATGGAGATGGGTTTTCTTTCTCTTGTTGCTTTCTTTTGCAAAAATCTTCAAGAGTGCTCCAAGATAAAGAGTTTCTCAAGGATCTTCAAGTTTCTTCTCCTTCTTCTCCATGGCTTCAAGTAGGTCTTCTTTTTCCAAGAAAAAAAACCATGTAGATGTAGGAAAGTTTCATTTTCTTCTTTTTTTCTTATTTTTTTTTCTTCTCTTCTTTTTTTTTTTCCTTTTTTTTTCACGTGTTTTCTTTTCCTCTTTTTTTTTTTGTTTTTTTTTCCCACGTGCTTCTTTTTTTCTTTTTTTTTTTTGTGCACGTTCTGCCCCCTTTTTTTTCTCTTTTTTTTTTTTTCTTTTTTTTTTTTTGCCCCCTTTTTTTTTTGAAGAGGTTTTTTTTTTTTGAAGAGGTTTTTTTTTTTTTTGCTCACCATGATATGAGGTTTATGCAATTCAAGATGATCATGCATTCTTTCTTCTTTTTTTTTTTTTTGTTTAAAATGCATCAAGATAAAAGGCTAGAATTTCTAGGTCAAGTCAACATGGATTTTGACTTAGACAAAGTTTGATTGGTTTTGACCAAATTGGGTTGGAATTGGTCAAACTTTTGTCAACGTTTTCCTAGCATCTAATGTATGATGGTTTTATGCATGATTTTTGGTAAATGGAATTGGGAGCATGATGATGCATACCTCGAATTTTCTTGCAAGTCTTGGGATTTTTGGAGCTTGCAGCAATGTTGAGCCCACTTCTCCAGTCTCGCAGAATTTCGAGGAGCCTTGCAAGTTTTGAGATTTTGAGCTCGCAGCAATGTTGAGCTCTTTTCTGATCTTGCGGAAATTTGAGAAGAAAGGCTTGATCTCGCAGTAATGTTTGAATTCAAGTCTTCTTCGAGAACCCTTCATTGATTATGAGCTCGCAGCAATGTTGAGCTCATCTTCAAGCTTCCTTTCTTTTTCGGGGTGCCTCACTTTTCTTCGAAATTGCCTCGGAACCATGCCAAAATTTTGCTAGGATTTTTTTTTATAGCAAAATTCTGTCATTTGGTGTTTGATTTCATCCTTTCTGACTTTTGCAGGTGGTTCCTCTAGAACAAACAAGGGTAAGGGCCTTGTTACTGATGCACCTCGCCGATCTGCCAGATCTTCCAATGCGGCCGTTCAACAGGCGTGGGAAGAGGTTGACGGGAATCTCCGAAGAAAGACTCAGGAGCATGAGCGATGGCAACTTCTTTGGGAGGAATTCCCTTTTGCTGAAGATGGATCGCGGTTTTCTGCCGCATTTTATTGCAGCATCTTGAAGAAGCGTGGCCTGGAAGCTTTGGAGGCTGAGGCCAAGAGTCTGCTCGAGGACCTTAGTCTTTGGTTGAAGGCTATGATGGACTGAGCTCTTGACAAACTTTCTTCTTTCTTTTTTTTTTGGTACCTCCATGTATAAACATTTTGGCACTCTATTCTTTTGTATCCCCTTGTTCTACTTAAATTCTTTTTTGTTGAAAATAAGCAAAAGTTAAATGGGAATGTTTGTTTGAAAATCTTGATCAAAAGGTTATCATTTTTTGAAAATCTTTTGTCAAAAGTGTTGTTTTGGCATGAAAGCCAGATTTTGTGGCACAAGGCCTGGTTTTTGATGGCTTGAAAGCCGAAAATTTTGAAGTGGCATGAAAGCCGATTTTGGTGGCGTGAAAGCCAAATTTTGGTGGCGTGAAAGCCGATGTGGCATGGAAGCTAATTTTTGGCATGAGAGCCGATTTTTTGTTTTTGGCGTAAAAGCCGGATTTTGGCATGAGAGCCGATTTTTTGTTTTTGGCGTAAAAGCCGGATTTTGGCATGAGAGCCGATTTTTTTGTTTTTGGCGTAAAAGCCGGATTTTGGCATGAGAGCCGATTTTTTGTTTTTGGCGTAAAAGTCGGATTTTGGCATGAGAGCCGATTTTTGGCGTAAAAGCCGGATTTTTTGAAAACCAAGTTTTGTTTTGTTGGCATGAGAGCCAGATTTTGTTTTGATTTTTGGCGTGAAAGCCGATTTTTGGCGTGGAAGCCGATTTTGGTGGCGTGAAAGCCAAATTTTGGTGGCGTGAAAGCCGATGTGGCATGGAAGCCGATTTTTGGCATGAGAGCCGATTTTTTGGTTTTTTGGCGTGAAAGTCAGGTTTTTGGTTTTCAAAAATGCAAGTATCGACTAAGAGTCGCCTCCCTGCTGAATGGTATTGCAAGTATCGATGGAATGTCGCCTCCTTGCTCATTTGGTTGCGAGTATCGATGGAATGTTGCTTCCTCGCGAAGTTGGGTGCAAGTATCGACTAAGCGTCGCTTCCCTGCTTTTTCTTAAAAAATTTTGTTTTGTGGGTATCGATGGAATGTCGCCTCCCCACGATTTTTTAAATTTGCGGTTTTTTCGAACCTTTGTTTTTCTTTTGAAATTTGGGTTGTGGATATCAATTGGAATGTTGCGTCTCCACGATTTTTGAAATTTTGCAAGTATCAACGAGGTGTTGCTTCCTTGCGATTTTGAAGTTTTGGAAGTATCGAATGGGGTTCGCATCCTGCCAATGGGTTTTTGCGAGTATCGACTTGACACCGCTTTCCCGATCTTTGTTTTTAGACACGAGGGTCATAAATTTTGACCTAAAACCATTTTTGGCAGTAAAAGGTAGGGCGGACTAGGGTGGAAATTCCTAAGTCCTGATTTTTGTTTCAAACCAAGAATTTTGGGTTCAAGGATCGAAAATTTTGGTTAAGTTTGGGAAGAGGCTCCTAAACTTAGATTTTTGGATTTTGATTTTCTTTTGAACAATAAAACGATGAAAGTAAGCATTGTTTTGAAAGTTCAACATAAAGGTGAAAATTCCAAAAGGAGTGGGTTTGACGAGCAAGTACCTGGAAATAGGCTTTGGCCTTGCAGGCGTCGCTCTGACCCAGTGGAGGAAGTCTTCAAGGGTAGTACCGCTTCAAGGACTTGCCGTTGATGGGCAACATACATCTATCACCTTCCATGTTTAGAAGTGCGTATGCGCCATTGGAGAAGACTTGGTCGATGACGAAGGGTCCTTCCCATTTTGGTTCAAATTTGCCTTTGGATTTGTGAGCAAAAACTATCGGCCTTTTCACCGCAAGAACCAAGTCACCCTTTTTGTGGGCGTGTTGCCTGACCTTTTTGTCGAAAGATCCAGCCATGCGTGCTTGGTAGAGCTCAATGCTTTGGAGTGCCTCGAGCCGTCTCTCATCGAGATTGTCCAGCTCTTGGAGTCTTAATTTGACATTGCTTTCTTGCGTCATGTCATTTTGTAGAGATACCCTTAAGGAAGGAATTTGTACCTCTAAAGGGACAATAGCTTCGCATCCATAGACCAAGGAGAATGGCGTGCTATGGGTCGGTCCTCGAACGGTGGTTCGGTAGGCCCACAAAGCTTCGGATAGTTTGTCGCCCCAGTCCCTTTTATGGCTAGAGACCATTTTCTTGAGAATTTTGCAGAGTGTCTTGTTGAAGGCCTCTGTCAGTCCATTCGCCGCCGGATTGTACGGAGTTGAAGGACAACTTTGGATTTTGTATTTGTCGCAGAACCTGTAGAATCTGTGATCACGAAATTGTGGTCCGTTATCATGGACGAATCTTTTAGGTATGCCGAAGCGACAAATGATGTTGGTGCGCAAGAACTGAAGGACTGATGAGGTCTTCATTTCATTGAGAGCAAAAGCTTCTGACCACTTGGAGAAATAATCCGTTGCGGCAAAGATGAAGCGATGACCTTTGCTTGACGGAGGGGAGACAGGACCTACGATATCCATACCCCAGGCTTCGAAAGGCCATGAAATTGCTGTAGGATGTAGCCATTCTGGAGGCATGTGGACATAGTCTCCATGAACTTGGCATTGTTGGCAGCATTTAGCAAATTGCATTGCGTCAGCTACCATGGTAGGCCAATAATAACCTAATCTTTTTATCTGATCGTAGAGCTTTGGACCAGCCTGATGAGCTCCACAAAGACCAGCATGCACCTCTTTGAGAGTTTCTTTGGCTTCTTGTTGTGATAAGCAGCGTAGAAGTACTCCATTGTAGGATTTTCTGTAGAACATCTTTGAAGGAATGTCTAGATGAAAGTTTGGGGTTCGTCTTTGAACACTTACCCGTTCTTTTGGATCTTCAGGCAGGATTCCGAACATAATATGATCAATGAACGGATCCCTCCAGTCACCGATCGGAGGTCTGAGGATGGAGATTCGACTTCTAACCAGTTGGTGGCACTCAGCAACTGCTTGGTGTGTATTGAGGGGAGGGAGAATCCTTCTCTCACACACTGTAACTTGCATATGTTCTCCTTCTTGGACCGCCATAGAGGCGGCGAGTCCAGCCAGGGCATCTGCACGGATGTTTTCGTCTCTACGAATGTGGGTGATATGACAGATGTCAAATTTTTGTTGAAGTGATTGCGCCTTGTTGTAGTAAGGCAACAGATCAGGCTTCTTGATTTCAAATTTCTGATTCATCTGGTTGACGATCAGTTGAGAATCCCCGAAGGCTTCTAGCACTGTGATGCCGGATTCGAGGGCGAGTTCCAATCCTACAATCAGGGCTTGGTACTCAGCTGCATTGTTTGAACATGGTTCCAGTAGCGAGAATGCGTGTGGAATCATGTATTTGTCGGGACTAACAAAGAGGATGCCAATCCCTGAAATTTGATTTCCTTTTTCACTTGTCCTGGTTGCACCGTTGATCGTCAGCCCCAAGTGCAAGGCTGCGATTGTAGTAATAACTCAGTGAAGTCCGAGGTCGATCCACAGGGAGTAATTATTAATCGCAAAACCTATCCTATTGAAAAACTAATCTAGCCTATCAAAAATCTATTTAAATAAATCTCTATGAAACTAAAATAAAAATTTAATTACAAATCCAACTTAAAAAAATACAATCTCAAATAAAAAAAAATAATCTAAGAATCCTAATATAAAAACTACAAAAACATAAAAGACATCAAACCACCAATTGCATAAAAGTAAATAAATCATGCATTAAAAATAAAAATCCATTAATAATATCATTCAAAAATAAGAATAAAAAAGAAAGAATTCTAAATATTCTTATTATGGAAATCACAACGTTATATTGGCAAGATTAATAAAAAGACTGCAAAAACACCGCACCAAGTGCGTACTGTCACTACCCACAAACACACGATGCCGATCCAAGGCGGGACACCTTGACCTCACTAATTGCATCTTTTTAATTAAAGTAAACCAATACACTAGAAATTTCCCAATAGGAATCAAAACAAAAAAAAAATAAATATTTCCTTACCCTAGATCGAATACATGAAGAAAATAGGACTTGCGCATAATCCCATCTTCAATTCTTCAATCCTTCACCAGTGGAAAAGTAGATGGCTGGTTGATGATGGAGCAACGACAGCAACGGCGGCGGCGTGGTGTAGAAATCCAAGTGGTGGTGTGCCTTAGGGAAGGCCTTGGATGAAATTGTGATGGAAGGATGAGAGATGGAGAAAAATTATTGGAAAATGGGAGAATATGGGTTGCTGGTCGTCCAAGAGGGGAGGGAAGATGAGTTGCACGTCCATGCCTATTTGAAGCCTTTTTATATTTTTTTGGTATCTTGGGTTGCAAGGTTTTTGGTTTGGGAAGGATAAGTAGTGTGGGGTCCAAGTTGGATTAGGATTAGGAGAGTTTTTGGAGAGTTTCAAGGGATTTTCCAACTCCTTATCTTCTTGGATTTCCTAGCACACCATCCTACTAAAGGTAGGATTCTTTATATCTCATACTACTTTCACACTTGGGCCCACTTTGGATTTAATTCAAAATTTGAAACAATATGGGCAGCACCTTTGTTGGACGTGTGATAGCTTTGGAATGGAGGTGTTGGACGTGCAATATTTTTCCAAAAATCTTGGGTTGCAAGATTTCAAATCTTGGAAGCCTATCTTGATTGAAACCCAAATTGTAGAGTCTTTAAGGAAACTTGGACTCTTTGGAAGTTATCTCCAACTTGATTGCTTAGAAAGATCTTCCCAAATTTTTTTTGAACTCTTCATGGCTTGGAAAAGTATCCTTAGATGGGCCCACTTTCTCTCATTGGAATTAATGCCAAATGTAGACGGGTCCCATGGTGCATTTGCTTCATTAATTTTCTTTCGCGGGCCCCAATTTCTGAAGTTCCCTACAAAAATAAAAAAATAAATATCAAAGAGTAATTTATTCATATAGGGAAGGAATTATGCAAGATGCGGGCCCAATAAAATGTCACCATTTTATCAAATCTTCAATTAAATCAATGGTGCAAATAAAATTCATCATTTTATGTGTAAATAAAAAGTAACGAGAAATTTATGACTTCTAATGCCAATAAATAGAGAATTTCATGATTCTATATAAAAATGCAATTTTTCGATGAATTTTGACTCGGATTCAAACTTTGATGCCCATAAACAAAAAATCATGATTTTCTACTAAAATGGTCCATGATTTGAAGATTAAGTCCTTAATTAATCTAAAATGATGATGAAATTATGCATTTTTAAGGACTTATCACACCCCCCAACCAGCGTTTTGCTAGTCCCGAGCAAAATATGCGAACTAGGGTAGGTCTTCTATCCTAATCTAATATAATCTAAATGCAAAGACAAAAAGGAAAACACCACTTTCGCTAGTACTCTCGGCTGCATTTAGCGTATGCAGCAAGCCCTTAAACCCCTAGGTTACCCCTAGTGGACGAGTTGTGCCTCGTGAGGGTTTGCAGTGAATATGCCCACAAAATTCATTTACCTAAAAATAAAATAAAATAAAAAACAACGGAACATTTTTCAAAAGACGATTGAGTCAAATCGGATGCCTTGAATCCTCAAATAATCAAGATTTCAGACTTTTCAAAATTTGGTTCACGTTTTTCTTTTCAATTTTTTTTTTTTCAAAAATTATACCAAAACTTTGGGTGCCTTGTGTAAGTGTATACATCAAATCAAAAACTTTAAATGATAATGCCATGAAAACAGAATTCTCTCTCATGATTTCCAACTTTCCTAGATTCGGGTTAAATACAAGTTTCCTCTCAAGGCTACTATGACGGCTTTCGCACTACTGTTTTTTCCAAAGGCCGCGAGATGCATCTTCTTCTTCTTCTTCTTCTTCTTTTTTTTTTTTTTTTTTTTTTTTTTTTTTTATGGAGACTACCATGTGACTGTGCAATGCCTAGGTCCCTTAAGCTTTCTAATTAACCCATGTAACGAGCGTTAGGCCAATGACTCCCAAAACAGATGTTTTTAGGGCACTAGGTATATAAATACCCCTACGGGCTTACTAGCTCGGGTTAAAAAGGCTACGAACCCAAACTAGTCACACAACTTTTTATTCTTTTCAGCACTTTTTTTTTTTTTTATAAACACCTATTTGTGCATCCCTTGTCACCTTTGTTTTTTTTTTTTTTTTTTTAAACGGTCCCCCAACAATAGGCAGCCTTTTTCAATTCACCCGAATTAATTCACTGGTTTTGGTTAGCCTAACCTTACCAATGAACCAAGAGAACTCATATGGCCAAATTTCAGAAAGTCGTCTCTCTTTTCTTTTTCTTTTTCTTTTTTTCTCTTGAAAGAACTCTGAAAATGACACTTAGATCTTTTTATCCAAGACTTTTGAAATGATGTACACGTGTTACTGTGAAAAACAAAGTTCGGTATTCTTTTTTTTTTTTTTTCTAAAAATTTGCGAACCTTCATTTTACTTCCTTCCAAAAATTATGAAATTCAAGATTTCTAGACATCTTCGAATCATCAAGTTCTTTTGAAAAAAAACCTTTTTTTGTGGTTTTTGTGTTTTTTTTTTTTTTTTTTTTTTTTTGAGAAAACTACAGAAGAAAAAAAAAATAACTAAAATTGGACAAGTGTGCTTGTTCCCACCCCCCAACCTAAACTAGACAGCGTCCTCGATGTCATACATGAAATGCGAAATAATAAGATGTAACATGAGGTGAAAATGTAAAAGGAGGAAAGGGGAAGAAAGCACCTAGAATAATGAAGCTTTCGCGTATAAACCTGTCCAATGTGAAACAAAGAACACAAAAACAGAAGGCAGGAAAATATATATATATATATATATATACATAATGTACAAAGGTGTGGGCCACTGTCAGATCCAGTGCCCATCAATCCTGATAGACAGGATCGATCAGAGGAATTTCATTTTCCTCTGGAGGAACAGTCTCCAAGAATGGTTTTAAACGTTGTCCATTAACTTTAAAAGAGGTACCATTCGATGGATCAATGAGGGTCACTGCCCCATATGGAAATACTTCTTGAACAATGTAGGGGCCTGTCCAACAAGATCTTAACTTTCCAGGGAAAAGATGAAGTCTAGAATTGTACAAGAGGACTTTTTGAGACGGATGGAATGACTTCCGTAATATCCGTTTATCATGAAAGGCCTTAGTCCTGTCTTTGTAAATTCTTGAGTTCATATAAGCCTCGTTTCTCAATTCTTCTAATTCATTTAAATCAAGGGCTCTTTTCTCCCCAGCTTTATCTGAGTCAAAGTTCAGTTGTTTTATGGCCCAATAAGCTTTATGTTCCAGCTCCACAGGAAGGTGGCAAGCTTTCCCAAATATAAGCCGGTATGGAGACATCCCTATTGGGGTCTTATAAGCAGTTCTATAAGCCCACAAAGCATCATTTAGCCACATTGACCAATCCTTACGATTTGGTCTTACTGTGATCTCCAAAATTCTTTTGATTTCCCTATTTGAAACCTCTACTTGCCCACTTGTTTGAGGGTGATAGGGGGTAGCCACTTTATGTGTAACACCATAATTTTTAAACAAACTCTCAATGACGCGGTTACAAAAGTGAGTGCCCCCATCACTAATGATGGCACGTGGAGTTTCAAAACGGGAAAAGATATTGTCTAAGATAAACTTTTTGACTGTTTGAGCATCATTATTTGTGAGACCCCGACCCGAGAGGCCCAGATTAGTGTTTTTGGAGCAGTGTTTAGCTCTAAGTGTGTTTCGTGGTTTTTGGTCTAATTGGGATTTAAATAGCTTTGTTATAGCTTTGGGATATTTTGAGTGTCTTGGTTTTAGTGTGGGGCCCTTTGGGGGTTCCCTGTTTATGGCTTTTCGTGTACTTGAGGTTTTATCTTAGTTTTCTCGACTTGTATTTTATCCCGATTTACTTGTTTTGTTAATACCTTCAACTTTCATGTTGATCCCGTTCCCGTCCCAAACCCCGAAACTCGACTTTTCTAGCTTCAAGGGCAAAACAGTCTTTTCACACTAAATCTGTACCGGATTATTGTTATTCCCGAAACCCGTGAAACATATACTTTTTAGAAACTAGATATTTCGACGATCATTTCTTCCTTCTTCGTCGATTTCATCCGGAGCCTCGAAAACCACTATTTCAGCCTTTCAAAGTTATTAAGTGGTGGAGCCCACTCCCGTTGCATATAAAAGACCCATCTCTTCTTCTCCTTCTCCATTTTTCCAGCACAACCGAACCTAGGGTTTTTGGTGCATTTTTCTCTTCTTCTCCTTGCTCAAGCATCACCGAATCTTGCACCATCATAACAAAAGATTGCATTTTCTTCTTCTCCATTGCAAGGGCTCTCCATTAGTACTATTTTTGGAGAAATCCCATCTCTCCAAGATCTTCTTCTAGCTGGTTTTGCTCATTTGGAGAACCTATTGGTAAGATCTCTTCCTAATCTTCTAGATCCATGTTCTTATGGTCCTTGAGAAGCTACATTTTCATTCTTGAAAGCTCTCTCTTCTTATTACTTGTTTTGACCCATTTTAGGGTTTGTTTTTGGGGGTTTTTGTAGAGATTTCGTTCTTGGCTTGCAAGTGTGATTAGAGCTGGTTTTTCATTGATTAAAGACCCAAGGCAAGTGGATGATTTGATGCTTTTACATTTGAATGAGATTTGATAAAATGCATTATGATTTCACCATGCATTTTGTGTTATTAATGACTTGTTTAGATTGGAAATAAATGCACATTTGAGAGTCTTGATAGCTTGTTTTATACATGTATTGGATTGCTAATCAGGTTTGGAAAGAATGTAGAAAAGATAGAGAGAAATGGAAAGGCCACTGCACTGCTGTAACAGAACCTGGGTTCTGTTACGCAGTGTACGCGGTCGACCGGCCAAGAGGCGCGGTCGACCGGCGACACAGAGGTCAGGCTCCCTGAGCCTGACAAGAACACTGTTGACCCATTTATTTTTACAACCCCTGTGTACGCGGTCGACCGGCCATGGGCCAGGTCGACCGGCCCAACTGGAAAACCTGCTGAAGATGGATTTTTGGCCTGATGTTAGATGGGCTTTAAAGGGACTTTTTCCCTATGATTAGATGGACTTTCAAGGGACTTTTTCCCTATGATTAGGTGGACTTTCAATGGACCTTTTGCCCTATGATTAGATAGGCTTTAAATGGACTTTTGGCCCTTTGTTAGGAGGACTTTAAAGAGACTTTTGGCCCTTTGTCAGATGGACTTTCAAAGGACTTTTGCCCTATGATTAGATGGACTTTAAATGGAACTTAGTGACCCTTTTGTGGACCCGTTTGACTTCCTTTGAGGATGGTTGGACCGACATTTCCTCACGGTTAATCCGGTTGTATCGGTACTTAATCTAATTCAATCTTGAACGGAACGGAACGACGGGATATCCTTTCTTTTATCTAAACGCGAAATTGGTTTGTTTGGGGTATCGCGAATCCGTTTTCCTTTCGATGACTGAGTAGGTTGTAAGGTACTACTAGATTAACGTTGTGGTTAGGATCCCCTCTCTATTAGGTTTTGTTTATTTAAAATTCGATTTGAGTTTGAATACTTAAAGTGCATAAAGAGCCCGGAATGTCTCCAAACTCAAGGAGTACCAAGTGATCGTCACAATCGACATACGGGGTCCTTATTCACTTGATTTATATCGAATCTCGATACTTGTCCCGAATTTCTCAAATGATGATTTGTCTTGAAACCGATAATAGCCCGAATTTCTCGAATTATGATTTGTCTTGAATCCCGATGATAGCTCGAATTTCTCGAATTATGATTTGTCTTGAATCCCGATGATAGCCCGAATTTCTCGAATTATGATTTGGCATTCCCGAAAGTATTGAAAGTGTATTTTAGCATTTTTGCTAGCCCGTTTATACATGCCCGAATGAAATGAAATTAGTGCTTTTGAGCACCCCGTCCCGCCCGTTTATTTAAGTGCATTGCATATGATTTGTACATGTCTCGTTTTACATGATTTGACCTATGAGTCGGCACCACTAAGCTTGGCTTTCCTTGCCGGTTTGATCCACCGACTTGGAGACCCTTTCCCGTCCCGCCAGCTGCAGTTTGGATCCCGCTACCCGGTTATTACCGTGGTCTTGTCCCGATGCCGCAGATTGCTACTGTGGTTCCCGATGCCCGGCTCGCTGCCGTGGTCATGTCCCGTATTGTATTATATTATGTATATGTTACTTGTGTTGCATCTCCTCACTACGGTGACTGAGACAACACCCCGATATGCTCATGTCATTTCGGTGATAGAGGACTTAGCTATGTGTGGTTGCCATCTTGCTCGTTTCCCGTTTCCTTGGATACCGTACATGTTTTATATTGCATATGTATTTGGACAAATGATTATCTCGTTTTATGAAACTATTGTTTTGACAGGTTTAAATGATTTTCAAGGTATTTTCCTTATTGTTATGTCTTTTCACCCGTTTGCCAAACCGTCGTGTTTGACCCACTATTGTGGTACTCAGGTTCAGTTTCCCGCCCCGAGCTGAGAGTGTTGGCTGTGGAGGAGCCATGAGTTGCAGGTTGTCTTGTCAGCTATGTCCTGTAGACATTGTGCTTGACATCGGAGATACGTCACATGTGGGTAGTGGATATTAGTTTGTATTGTTCGGCTTTTATTAGCCTTTCTTGGGATTGTAATTCATGCACATTGATACTTGTAACTTGAACATATATGGAAATGTAATATCCTGTTACCGTCAGCTCTGTATTTTATTTATGTTGGTTTATTCCAGTCTGATATGGTTCATAAAATGATGGCTTTATGCTAGGGGTTCTATGCGACGCGGAATCCGATGATGTCCACGGACTCCGGGTCGCATTACCACGAAAGCTTCCGCAGAAATATTTAGAAAGTGTTGTGATTTATGGATCCTCACACACGCGGATCTTGGGAGAAATATTATCATCCCCCTCACGCTCCTAGGATCCCGGTAGAAATATTATCATCACTCACCTCCCCAAACACCTTAGGATCCGGGTTTGGGGTCGTGACAGACTGGTATCAGAGCGGGCAGGTTTCTAGGACATAAAACACTCTAGTAACCTTAAGACGTGTAGTGAGATCCGGATTTTTGGCTCGATGTCGTTTTGTCAGATTTGAGTTTGTTTTCTTTCTAGTGGGGGAGACTCTCCTTGTCTCTTTCCTTTTTGTTCTTGTTAGAGAATTTGGGGGACCAAATTCTTTTCTAGTGGGGGAGAATTTAATGTCTCCGTACCCATGTTTAGCTCTTTTTCGTTGTTTTCGCGCCAGAGAATTAGAGTTTTGTGGACTTAGCATGTGGATCTCGAAGGACTTTGGCAGAATTTGCAGCTTTTTGTTATCACAGACAGAATTAGCGAAGAAATTTTTGAGCAGTTGTTAGTCAGCAAGGAATGTTAGCAGCATATCGAGACCCAATTACAGTTGATCGTGTATCGTCAGAGGATTCGTCAGGCAAGTAAGTGTGGATTTTTGGATAAACTTGGAACATTTCCCTAAGTCAAAGACTTCAGAAACCAGAGAAATGACAGATTTCAGGAAGTTTGAAGTGATTTTCAGTTGATAGAGCTTCAAGTGGATGCTAGAAGTTGGAAACTTCTCGAGTATGGATGAACTTTTGTCAGGTAAGTGTTAGAGGATTTTCAATGATTCCAGAAGGATGGTGAAACTGACTCAGAGGGGTACATCAGTATGTGGTTATAATGATGGGAAGTAAGTTTCAGCTGCGGTATAGAGAGCCGTATGCAGAATGGATTGTTACCTGGTCATATGATAGAGGAGATCTTGCAGACTTTACAGACTTTTGGGATATCAATTTGGACATTGTGCAGATGCAAGCTGGAGAATCATAACCTGTGGACAAGGCTAGTCGAAAGATTCAGAGAAGAATGACACATATGCTTGGCTATGGTGAACCTGAGATAGAGGCAGAAGATTGAACAAATAAGACATTGAGGGAAACTTTATGCAGTGATTTGCTTCAGAGGAAGAATTACAATGCATCAGAATGAGCCAGAACTTTCATTTACTTGGACCGACCTGGATAGACAAGACAGGCAGCAGATTAGAAGTGTTGTTAGAACTTTTGATGGGTGTCAGGAGTTTGATGGAAGGATTCTTCGAATGTTGATGGTGTCAGAAGAGCTAGTTGCCGAGTCAGAGTTTGGACAGTTTGAGATCTTCAACCGAATCAGAGACCTTGACTACAGACTCATCTCACCCTTGTGTTTGACTGGAGATAGTGCAGTTTGTGCAGGAGCAGGACAGATCATCAATGTCAGAGGAAATTTTCAATTGGCAGATACTCGGAGTAGGAAGTCAATTATTTCGGGATTTGTTGGGGAAAACAGATTTGGCAGAACAGTTGCAAGAGTGAGTGCAGAGCTTCAAATGTTGAAGAATAGTAAAGGGACAAGCATGTTATCGTCAAAGACAGATTGTGGTGCAGAGGATCGAGAATAACGAGCAAGTTAGAGCTAACAGGAAGTTCACTTTGAAAATAGTGCATTTGATATGAGACCCAAGCTTCGACAATTTGTGATGAAGTTGAGAGAATTATTCCAGAAATTTTCTCTTTTGAAGGTGGCTAGAAGTGAGAGACTTGGTGGAACTTAGAAGGAGTCAGAGTTGGCAGAATTCTTGAGCAGTCAGATTGGCAGGGCAGTAACAGATTCGAGCCAGAGGGAGAATGTATGACAGCTGTTAATAGTTGACCGAAGAGTTCTACAGCGGAGATGACCCAGCGAGTCCTGATGCTTCGAGATGACCGCTGGGAGCAGCAGTTTGAGGTTTTGTTTTCGAAGTGCGGGATTATATCCCCACTTGTTTTTGGAGTTGTTTAGTTCATTTGGAGGACCAAATGTTCTAAGGGGGGGAGGATGTGAGACCCCGACCCGAGAGGCCCAGATTAGTGTTTTTGGAGCAGTGTTTAGCTCTAAGTGTGTTTCGTGGTTTTTGGTCTAATTGGGATTTAAATAGCTTTGTTATAGCTTTGGGATATTTTGAGTGTCTTGGTTTTAGTGTGGGGCCCTTTGGGGGTTCCCTGTTTATGGCTTTTCGTGTACTTGAGGTTTTATCTTGGTTTTCTCGACTTGTATTTTATCCCGATTTACTTGTTTTGTTAATACCTTCAACTTTCATGTTGATCCCGTTCCCGTCCCAAACCCCGAAACTCGACTTTTCTAGCTTCAAGGGCAAAAACAGTCTTTTCACACTAAATCTGTACCGGATTATTGTTATTCCCGAAACCCGTGAAACATATACTTTTTAGAAACTAGATATTTCGACGATCATTTCTTCCTTCTTCGTCGATTTCATCCGGAGCCTCGAAAACCACTATTTCAGCCTTTCAAAGTTATTAAGTGGTGGAGCCCACTCCCGTTGCATATAAAAGACCCATCTCTTCTTCTCCTTCTCCATTTTTCCAGCACAACCGAACCTAGGGTTTTTGGTGCATTTTTCTCTTCTTCTCCTTGCTCAAGCATCACCGAATCTTGCACCATCATCTCAAAAGATTGCATTTTCTTCTTCTCCATTGCAAGGGCTCTCCATTAGTACTATTTTTGGAGAAATCCCATCTCTCCAAGATCTTCTTCTAGCTGGTTTTGCTCATTTGGAGAACCTATTGGTAAGATCTCTTCCTAATCTTCTAGATCCATGTTCTTATGGTCCTTGAGAAGCTACATTTTCATTCTTGAAAGCTCTCTCTTCTTATTACTTGTTTTGACCCATTTTAGGGTTTGTTTTTGGGGGTTTTTGTAGAGATTTCGTTCTTGGCTTGCAAGTGTGATTAGAGCTGGTTTTTCATTGATTAAAGACCCAAGGCAAGTGGATGATTTGATGCTTTTACATTTGAATGAGATTTGATAAAATGCATTATGATTTCACCATGCATTTTGTGTTATTAATGACTTGTTTAGATTGGAAATAAATGCACATTTGAGAGTCTTGATAGCTTGTTTTATACATGTATTGGATTGCTAATCAGGTTTGGAAAGAATGTAGAAAAGATAGAGAGAAATGGAAAGGCCACTGCACTGCTGTAACAGAACCTGGGTTCTGTTACGCAGTGTACGCGGTCGACCGGCCAAGAGGCGCGGTCGACCGGCGACACAGAGGTCAGGCTCCCTGAGCCTGACAAGAACACTGTTGACCCATTTATTTTTACAACCCCTGTGTACGCGGTCGACCGGCCATGGGCCAGGTCGACCGGCCCAACTGGAAAACCTGCTGAAGATGGATTTTTGGCCTGATGTTAGATGGGCTTTAAAGGGACTTTTTCCCTATGATTAGATGGACTTTCAAGGGACTTTTTCCCTATGATTAGGTGGACTTTCAATGGACCTTTTGCCCTATGATTAGATAGGCTTTAAATGGACTTTTGGCCCTTTGTTAGGAGGACTTTAAAGAGACTTTTGGCCCTTTGTCAGATGGACTTTCAAAGGACTTTTGCCCTATGATTAGATGGACTTTAAATGGAACTTAGTGACCCTTTTGTGGACCCGTTTGACTTCCTTTGAGGATGGTTGGACCGACATTTCCTCACGGTTAATCCGGTTGTATCGGTACTTAATCTAATTCAATCTTGAACGGAACGGAACGACGGGATATCCTTTCTTTTATCTAAACGCGAAATTGGTTTGTTTGGGGTATCGCGAATCCGTTTTCCTTTCGATGACTGAGTAGGTTGTAAGGTACTACTAGATTAACGTTGTGGTTAGGATCCCCTCTCTATTAGGTTTTGTTTATTTAAAATTCGATTTGAGTTTGAATACTTAAAGTGCATAAAGAGCCCGGAATGTCTCCAAACTCAAGGAGTACCAAGTGATCGTCACAATCGACATACGGGGTCCTTATTCACTTGATTTATATCGAATCTCGATACTTGTCCCGAATTTCTCAAATGATGATTTGTCTTGAAACCGATAATAGCCCGAATTTCTCGAATTATGATTTGTCTTGAATCCCGATGATAGCTCGAATTTCTCGAATTATGATTTGTCTTGAATCCCGATGATAGCCCGAATTTCTCGAATTATGATTTGGCATTCCCGAAAGTATTGAAAGTGTATTTTAGCATTTTTGCTAGCCCGTTTATACATGCCCGAATGAAATGAAATTAGTGCTTTTGAGCACCCCGTCCCGCCCGTTTATTTAAGTGCATTGCATATGATTTGTACATGTCTCGTTTTACATGATTTGACCTATGAGTCGGCACCACTAAGCTTGGCTTTCCTTGCCGGTTTGATCCACCGACTTGGAGACCCTTTCCCGTCCCGCCAGCTGCAGTTTGGATCCCGCTACCCGGTTATTACCGTGGTCTTGTCCCGATGCCGCAGATTGCTACTGTGGTTCCCGATGCCCGGCTCGCTGCCGTGGTCATGTCCCGTATTGTATTATATTATGTATATGTTACTTGTGTTGCATCTCCTCACTACGGTGACTGAGACAACACCCCGATATGCTCATGTCATTTCGGTGATAGAGGACTTAGCTATGTGTGGTTGCCATCTTGCTCGTTTCCCGTTTCCTTGGATACCGTACATGTTTTATATTGCATATGTATTTGGACAAATGATTATCTCGTTTTATGAAACTATTGTTTTGACAGGTTTAAATGATTTTCAAGGTATTTTCCTTATTGTTATGTCTTTTCACCCGTTTGCCAAACCGTCGTGTTTGACCCACTATTGTGGTACTCAGGTTCAGTTTCCCGCCCCGAGCTGAGAGTGTTGGCTGTGGAGCCATGAGTTGCAGGTTGTCTTGTCAGCTATGTCCTGTAGACATTGTGCTTGACATCGGAGATACGTCACATGTGGGTAGTGGATATTAGTTTGTATTGTTCGGCTTTTATTAGCCTTTCTTGGGATTGTAATTCATGCACATTGATACTTGTAACTTGAACATATATGGAAATGTAATATCCTGTTACCGTCAGCTCTGTATTTTATTTATGTTGGTTTATTCCAGTCTGATATGGTTCATAAAATGATGGCTTTATGCTAGGGGTTCTATGCGACGCGGAATCCGATGATGTCCACGGACTCCGGGTCGCATTACCACGAAAGCTTCCGCAGGAATATTCAGAAAGTGTTGTGATTTATGGATCCTCACACACGCGGATCTTGGGAGAAATATTATCATCCCCCTCACGCTCCTAGGATCCCGGTAGAAATATTATCATCACTCACCTCCCCAAACACCTTAGGATCCGGGTTTGGGGTCGTGACAGACTGGTATCAGAGCGGGCAGGTTTCTAGGACATAAAACACTCTAGTAACCTTAAGACGTGTAGTGAGATCCGGATTTTTGGCTCGATGTCGTTTTGTCAGATTTGAGTTTGTTTTCTTTCTAGTGGGGGAGACTCTCCTTGTCTCTTTCCTTTTTGTTCTTGTTAGAGAATTTGGGGGACCAAATTCTTTTCTAGTGGGGGAGAATTTAATGTCTCCGTACCCATGTTTAGCTCTTTTTCGTTGTTTTCGCGCCAGAGAATCAGAGTTTTGTGGACTTAGCATGTGGATCTCGAATGACTTTGGCAGAATTTGCAGCTTTTTGTTATCACAGACAGAATTAGCGAAGAAATTTTTGAGCAGTTGTTAGTCAGCAAGGAATGTTAGCAGCATATCGAGACCCAATTACAGTTGATCGTGTATCGTCAGAGGATTCGTCAGGCAAGTAAGTGTGGATTTTTGGATAAACTTGGAACATTTCCCTAAGTCAAAGACTTCAGAAACCAGAGAAATGACAGATTTCAGGAAGTTTGAAGTGATTTTCAGTTGATAGAGCTTCAAGTGGATGCTAGAAGTTGGAAACTTCTCGAGTATGGATGAACTTTTGTCAGGTAAGTGTTAGAGGATTTTCAATGATTCCAGAAGGATGGTGAAACTGACTCAGAGGGGTACATCAGTATGTGGTTATAATGATGGGAAGTAAGTTTCAGCTGCGGTATAGAGAGCCGTATGCAGAATGGATTGTTACCTGGTCATATGATAGAGGAGATCTTGCAGACTTTACAGACTTTTGGGATATCAATTTGGACATTGTGCAGATGCAAGCTGGAGAATCATAACCTGTGGACAAGGCTAGTCGAAAGATTCAGAGAAGAATGACACATATGCTTGGCTATGGTGAACCTGAGATAGAGGCAGAAGATTGAACAAATAAGACATTGAGGGAAACTTTATGCAGTGATTTGCTTCAGAGGAAGAATTACAATGCATCAGAATGAGCCAGAACTTTCATTTACTTGGACCGACCTGGATAGACAAGACAGGCAGCAGATTAGAAGTGTTGTTAGAACTTTTGATGGGTGTCAGGAGTTTGATGGAAGGATTCTTCGAATGTTGATGGTGTCAGAAGAGCTAGTTGCCGAGTCAGAGTTTGGACAGTTTGAGATCTTCAACCGAATCAGAGACCTTGACTACAGACTCATCTCACCCTTGTGTTTGACTGGAGATAGTGCAGTTGTGCAGGAGCAGGACAGATCATCAATGTCAGAGGAAATTTTCAATTGGCAGATACTCGGAGTAGGAAGTCAATTATTTCGGGATTTGTTGGGGAAAACAGATTTGGCAGAACAGTTGCAAGAGTGAGTGCAGAGCTTCAAATGTTGAAGAATAGTAAAGGGACAAGCATGTTATCGTCAAAGACAGATTGTGGTGCAGAGGATCGAGAATAACGAGCAAGTTAGAGCTAACAGGAAGTTCACTTTGAAAATAGTGCATTTGATATGAGACCCAAGCTTCGACAATTTGTGATGAAGTTGAGAGAATTATTCCAGAAATTTTCTCTTTTGAAGGTGGCTAGAAGTGAGAGACTTGGTGGAACTTAGAAGGAGTCAGAGTTGGCAGAATTCTTGAGCAGTCAGATTGGCAGGGCAGTAACAGATTCGAGCCAGAGGGAGAATGTATGACAGCTGTTAATAGTTGACCGAAGAGTTCTACAGCGGAGATGACCCAGCGAGTCCTGATGCTTCGAGATGACCGCTGGGAGCAGCAGTTTGAGGTTTTGTTTTCGAAGTGCGGGATTATATCCCCACTTGTTTTTGGAGTTGTTTAGTTCATTTGGAGGACCAAATGTTCTAAGGGGGGGAGGATGTGAGACCCCGACCCGAGAGGCCCAGATTAGTGTTTTTGGGAGCAGTGTTTAGCTCTAAGTGTGTTTCGTGGTTTTTGGTCTAATTGGGATTTAAATAGCTTTGTTATAGCTTTGGGATATTTTGAGTGTCTTGGTTTTAGTGTGGGGCCCTTTGGGGGTTCCCTGTTTATGGCTTTTCGTGTACTTGAGGTTTTATCTTGGTTTTCTCGACTTGTATTTTATCCCGATTTACTTGTTTTGTTAATACCTTCAACTTTCATGTTGATCCCGTTCCCGTCCCAAACCCCGAAACTCGACTTTTCTAGCTTCAAGGGCAAAACAGTCTTTTCACACTAAATCTGTACCGGATTATTGTTATTCCCGAAACCCGTGAAACATATACTTTTTAGAAACTAGATATTTCGACGATCATTTCTTCCTTCTTCGTCGATTTCATCCGGAGCCTCGAAAACCACTATTTCAGCCTTTCAAAGTTATTAAGTGGTGGAGCCCACTCCCATTGCATATAAAAGATCCCATCTCCTTCTCCTTCTCCATTTTTCCAGCACAACTGAGCCTAGGGTTTTCCCCTCTCTTCTTCTTGCTTCTCCATCATCAAGCATCACCGAATCTTGCACCATCATCTCAAAAGATTGCATTTTCTTCTTCTCCATTGCAAGGGCTCTCCATTAGTACCATTTTTGGAGAAATCCCATCTCTCAAAGATCTTCTTCTAGCTGGTTTTGTTCATTTGGAGAACCTATTGGTAAGATCTCTTCCTAATCTTCTAGATCCATGTTCTTTTGGTCCTTGAGAAGCCCCATTTTCATTATTAGAAGCTCTCTCTTCTTATTACTTGTTTTGACCCATTTTAGGGTTTGTTTTTGGGGGTTTTTGTAGAGATTTCGTTCTTGGCTTGCAAGTGTGATTAGAGCTGGTTTTTCATTGATTAAAGACCCAAGGCAAGTGGATGATTTGATCCTTTTACATTTGAATGAGTTTTGATAAAATGCATTATGATTTCACCATGCATTTTGTGTTATTAATGACTTGTTTAGATTGGAAATAAATGCACATTTGAGAGTCTTGATAGCTTGTTTTATACATGTATTGGATTGCTAATCAGGTTTGGAAAGAATGTAGAAAAGATAGAGAGAAATGGAAAGGCCACTGCACTGCTGTAACAGAACCTGGGTTCTGTTACGCAGTGTACGCGGTCGACCGGCCAAGAGGCGCGGTCGACCGGCGACACAGAGGTCAGGCTCCCTGAGCCTGACAAGAACACTGTTGACCCATTTATTTTTACAACCCCTGTGTACGCGGTCGACCGGCCATGGGCCAGGTCGACCGGCCCAACTGGAAAACCTGCTGAAGATGGATTTTTGGCCTGATGTTAGATGGGCTTTAAAGGGACTTTTTCCCTATGATTAGATGGACTTTCAAGGGACTTTTTCCCTATGATTAGGTGGACTTTCAATGGACCTTTTGCCCTATGATTAGATAGGCTTTAAATGGACTTTTGGCCCTTTGTTAGGAGGACTTTAAAGAGACTTTTGGCCCTTTGTCAGATGGACTTTCAAAGGACTTTTGCCCTATGATTAGATGGACTTTAAATGGAACTTAGTGACCCTTTTGTGGACCCGTTTGACTTCCTTTGAGGATGGTTGGACCGACATTTCCTCACGGTTAATCCGGTTGTATCGGTACTTAATCTAATTCAATCTTGAACGGAACGGAACGACGGGATATCCTTTCTTTTATCTAAACGCGAAATTGGTTTGTTTGGGGTATCGCGAATCCGTTTTCCTTTCGATGACTGAGTAGGTTTGTAAGGTACTACTAGATTAACGTTGTGGTTAGGATCCCCTCTCTATTAGGTTTTGTTTATTTAAAATTCGATTTGAGTTTGAATACTTAAAGTGCATAAAGAGCCCGGAATGTCTCCAAACTCAAGGAGTACCAAGTGATCGTCACAATCGACATACGGGGTCCTTATTCACTTGATTTATATCGAATCTCGATACTTGTCCCGAATTTCTCAAATGATGATTTGTCTTGAAACCGATAATAGCCCGAATTTCTCGAATTATGATTTGTCTTGAATCCCGATGATAGCTCGAATTTCTCGAATTATGATTTGTCTTGAATCCCGATGATAGCCCGAATTTCTCGAATTATGATTTGGCATTCCCGAAAGTATTGAAAGTGTATTTTAGCATTTTTGCTAGCCCGTTTATACATGCCCGAATGAAATGAAATTAGTGCTTTTGAGCACCCCGTCCCGCCCGTTTATTTAAGTGCATTGCATATGATTTGTACATGTCTCGTTTTACATGATTTGACCTATGAGTCGGCACCACTAAGCTTGGCTTTCCTTGCCGGTTTGATCCACCGACTTGGAGACCCTTTCCCGTCCCGCCAGCTGCAGTTTGGATCCCGCTACCCGGTTATTACCGTGGTCTTGTCCCGATGCCGCAGATTGCTGCTGTGGTTCCCGATGCCCGGCTCGCTGCCGTGGTCATGTCCCGTATTGTATTATATTATGTATATGTTACTTGTGTTGCATCTCCTCACTACGGTGACTGAGACAACACCCCGATATGCTCATGTCATTTCGGTGATAGAGGACTTAGCTATGTGTGGTTGCCATCTTGCTCGTTTCCCGTTTCCTTGGATACCGTACATGTTTTATATTGCATATGTATTTGGACAAATGATTATCTCGTTTTATGAAACTATTGTTTTGACAGGTTTAAATGATTTTCAAGGTATTTTCCTTATTGTTATGTCTTTTCACCCGTTTGCCAAACCGTCGTGTTTGACCCACTATTGTGGTACTCAGGTTCAGTTTCCCGCCCCGAGCTGAGAGTGTTGGCTGTGGAGCCATGAGTTGCAGGTTGTCTTGTCAGCTATGTCCTGTAGACATTGTGCTTGACATCGGAGATACGTCACATGTGGGTAGTGGATATTAGTTTGTATTGTTCGGCTTTTATTAGCCTTTCTTGGGATTGTAATTCATGCACATTGATACTTGTAACTTGAACATATATGGAAATGTAATATCCTGTTACCGTCAGCTCTGTATTTTATTTATGTTGGTTTATTCCAGTCTGATATGGTTCATAAAATGATGGCTTTATGCTAGGGGTTCTATGCGACGCGGAATCCGATGATGTCCACGGACTCCGGGTCGCATTACCACGAAAGCTTCCGCAGGAATATTCAGAAAGTGTTGTGATTTATGGATCCTCACACACGCGGATCTTGGGAGAAATATTATCATCCCCCTCACGCTCCTAGGATCCCGGTAGAAATATTATCATCACTCACCTCCCCAAACACCTTAGGATCCGGGTTTGGGGTCGTGACAGACTGGTATCAGAGCGGGCAGGTTTCTAGGACATAAAACACTCTAGTAACCTTAAGACGTGTAGTGAGATCCGGATTTTTGGCTCGATGTCGTTTTGTCAGATTTGAGTTTGTTTTCTTTCTAGTGGGGGAGACTCTCCTTGTCTCTTTCCTTTTTGTTCTTGTTAGAGAATTTGGGGGACCAAATTCTTTTCTAGTGGGGGAGAATTTAATGTCTCCGTACCCATGTTTAGCTCTTTTTCGTTGTTTTCGCGCCAGAGAATCAGAGTTTTGTGGACTTAGCATGTGGATCTCGAATGACTTTGGCAGAATTTGCAGCTTTTTGTTATCACAGACAGAATTAGCGAAGAAATTTTTGAGCAGTTGTTAGTCAGCAAGGAATGTTAGCAGCATATCGAGACCCAATTACAGTTGATCGTGTATCGTCAGAGGATTCGTCAGGCAAGTAAGTGTGGATTTTTGGATAAACTTGGAACATTTCCCTAAGTCAAAGACTTCAGAAACCAGAGAAATGACAGATTTCAGGAAGTTTGAAGTGATTTTTCAGTTGATAGAGCTTCAAGTGGATGCTAGAAGTTGGAAACTTCTCGAGTATGGATGAACTTTTGTCAGGTAAGTGTTAGAGGATTTTCAATGATTCCAGAAGGATGGTGAAACTGACTCAGAGGGGTACATCAGTATGTGGTTATAATGATGGGAAGTAAGTTTCAGCTGCGGTATAGAGAGCCGTATGCAGAATGGATTGTTACCTGGTCATATGATAGAGGAGATCTTGCAGACTTTACAGACTTTTGGGATATCAATTTGGACATTGTGCAGATGCAAGCTGGAGAATCATAACCTGTGGACAAGGCTAGTCGAAAGATTCAGAGAAGAATGACACATATGCTTGGCTATGGTGAACCTGAGATAGAGGCAGAAGATTGAACAAATAAGACATTGAGGGAAACTTTATGCAGTGATTTGCTTCAGAGGAAGAATTACAATGCATCAGAATGAGCCAGAACTTTCATTTACTTGGACCGACCTGGATAGACAAGACAGGCAGCAGATTAGAAGTGTTGTTAGAACTTTTGATGGGTGTCAGGAGTTTGATGGAAGGATTCTTCGAATGTTGATGGTGTCAGAAGAGCTAGTTGCCGAGTCAGAGTTTGGACAGTTTGAGATCTTCAACCGAATCAGAGACCTTGACTACAGACTCATCTCACCCTTGTGTTTGACTGGAGATAGTGCAGTTGTGCAGGAGCAGGACAGATCATCAATGTCAGAGGAAATTTTCAATTGGCAGATACTCGGAGTAGGAAGTCAATTATTTCGGGATTTGTTGGGGAAAACAGATTTGGCAGAACAGTTGCAAGAGTGAGTGCAGAGCTTCAAATGTTGAAGAATAGTAAAGGGACAAGCATGTTATCGTCAAAGACAGATTGTGGTGCAGAGGATCGAGAATAACGAGCAAGTTAGAGCTAACAGGAAGTTCACTTTGAAAATAGTGCATTTGATATGAGACCCAAGCTTCGACAATTTGTGATGAAGTTGAGAGAATTATTCCAGAAATTTTCTCTTTTGAAGGTGGCTAGAAGTGAGAGACTTGGTGGAACTTAGAAGGAGTCAGAGTTGGCAGAATTCTTGAGCAGTCAGATTGGCAGGGCAGTAACAGATTCGAGCCAGAGGGAGAATGTATGACAGCTGTTAATAGTTGACCGAAGAGTTCTACAGCGGAGATGACCCAGCGAGTCCTGATGCTTCGAGATGACCGCTGGGAGCAGCAGTTTGAGGTTTTGTTTTCGAAGTGCGGGATTATATCCCCACTTGTTTTTGGAGTTGTTTAGTTCATTTGGAGGACCAAATGTTCTAAGGGGGGGAGGATGTGAGACCCCGACCCGAGAGGCCCAGATTAGTGTTTTTGGAGCAGTGTTTAGCTCTAAGTGTGTTTCGTGGTTTTTGGTCTAATTGGGATTTAAATAGCTTTGTTATAGCTTTGGGATATTTTGAGTGTCTTGGTTTTAGTGTGGGGCCCTTTGGGGGTTCCCTGTTTATGGCTTTTCGTGTACTTGAGGTTTTATCTTGGTTTTCTCGACTTGTATTTTATCCCGATTTACTTGTTTTGTTAATACCTTCAACTTTCATGTTGATCCCGTTCCCGTCCCAAACCCCGAAACTCGACTTTTCTAGCTTCAAGGGCAAAACAGTCTTTTCACACTAAATCTGTACCGGATTATTGTTATTCCCGAAACCCGTGAAACATATACTTTTTAGAAACTAGATATTTCGACGATCATTTCTTCCTTCTTCGTCGATTTCATCCGGAGCCTCGAAAACCACTATTTCAGCCTTTCAAAGTTATTAAGTGGTGGAGCCCACTCCCGTTGCATATAAAAGACCCATCTCTTCTTCTCCTTCTCCATTTTTCCAGCACAACCGAACCTAGGGTTTTTGGTGCATTTTTCTCTTCTTCTCCTTGCTCAAGCATCACCGAATCTTGCACCATCATCTCAAAAGATTGCATTTTCTTCTTCTCCATTGCAAGGGCTCTCCATTAGTACTATTTTTGGAGAAATCCCATCTCTCCAAGATCTTCTTCTAGCTGGTTTTGCTCATTTGGAGAACCTATTGGTAAGATCTCTTCCTAATCTTCTAGATCCATGTTCTTATGGTCCTTGAGAAGCTACATTTTCATTCTTGAAAGCTCTCTCTTCTTATTACTTGTTTTGACCCATTTTAGGGTTTGTTTTTTGGGGTTTTTTGTAGAGATTTCGTTCTTGGCTTGCAAGTGTGATTAGAGCTGGTTTTTCATTGATTAAAGACCCAAGGCAAGTGGATGATTTGATGCTTTTACATTTGAATGAGATTTGATAAAATGCATTATGATTTCACCATGCATTTTGTGTTATTAATGACTTGTTTAGATTGGAAATAAATGCACATTTGAGAGTCTTGATAGCTTGTTTTATACATGTATTGGATTGCTAATCAGGTTTGGAAAGAATGTAGAAAAGATAGAGAGAAATGGAAAGGCCACTGCACTGCTGTAACAGAACCTGGGTTCTGTTACGCAGTGTACGCGGTCGACCGGCCAAGAGGCGCGGTCGACCGGCGACACAGAGGTCAGGCTCCCTGAGCCTGACAAGAACACTGTTGACCCATTTATTTTTACAACCCCTGTGTACGCGGTCGACCGGCCATGGGCCAGGTCGACCGGCCCAACTGGAAAACCTGCTGAAGATGGATTTTTGGCCTGATGTTAGATGGGCTTTAAAGGGACTTTTTCCCTATGATTAGATGGACTTTCAAGGGACTTTTTCCCTATGATTAGGTGGACTTTCAATGGACCTTTTGCCCTATGATTAGATAGGCTTTAAATGGACTTTTGGCCCTTTGTTAGGAGGACTTTAAAGAGACTTTTGGCCCTTTGTCAGATGGACTTTCAAAGGACTTTTGCCCTATGATTAGATGGACTTTAAATGGAACTTAGTGACCCTTTTGTGGACCCGTTTGACTTCCTTTGAGGATGGTTGGACCGACATTTCCTCACGGTTAATCCGGTTGTATCGGTACTTAATCTAATTCAATCTTGAACGGAACGGAACGACGGGATATCCTTTCTTTTATCTAAACGCGAAATTGGTTTGTTTGGGGTATCGCGAATCCGTTTTCCTTTCGATGACTGAGTAGGTTGTAAGGTACTACTAGATTAACGTTGTGGTTAGGATCCCCTCTCTATTAGGTTTTGTTTATTTAAAATTCGATTTGAGTTTGAATACTTAAAGTGCATAAAGAGCCCGGAATGTCTCCAAACTCAAGGAGTACCAAGTGATCGTCACAATCGACATACGGGGTCCTTATTCACTTGATTTATATCGAATCTCGATACTTGTCCCGAATTTCTCAAATGATGATTTGTCTTGAAACCGATAATAGCCCGAATTTCTCGAATTATGATTTGTCTTGAATCCCGATGATAGCTCGAATTTCTCGAATTATGATTTGTCTTGAATCCCGATGATAGCCCGAATTTCTCGAATTATGATTTGGCATTCCCGAAAGTATTGAAAGTGTATTTTAGCATTTTTGCTAGCCCGTTTATACATGCCCGAATGAAATGAAATTAGTGCTTTTGAGCACCCCGTCCCGCCCGTTTATTTAAGTGCATTGCATATGATTTGTACATGTCTCGTTTTACATGATTTGACCTATGAGTCGGCACCACTAAGCTTGGCTTTCCTTGCCGGTTTGATCCACCGACTTGGAGACCCTTTCCCGTCCCGCCAGCTGCAGTTTGGATCCCGCTACCCGGTTATTACCGTGGTCTTGTCCCGATGCCGCAGATTGCTACTGTGGTTCCCGATGCCCGGCTCGCTGCCGTGGTCATGTCCCGTATTGTATTATATTATGTATATGTTACTTGTGTTGCATCTCCTCACTACGGTGACTGAGACAACACCCCGATATGCTCATGTCATTTCGGTGATAGAGGACTTAGCTATGTGTGGTTGCCATCTTGCTCGTTTCCCGTTTCCTTGGATACCGTACATGTTTTATATTGCATATGTATTTGGACAAATGATTATCTCGTTTTATGAAACTATTGTTTTGACAGGTTTAAATGATTTTCAAGGTATTTTCCTTATTGTTATGTCTTTTCACCCGTTTGCCAAACCGTCGTGTTTGACCCACTATTGTGGTACTCAGGTTCAGTTTCCCGCCCCGAGCTGAGAGTGTTGGCTGTGGAGCCATGAGTTGCAGGTTGCCTTGTCAGCTATGTCCTGTAGACATTGTGCTTGACATCGGAGATACGTCACATGTGGGTAGTGGATATTAGTTTGTATTGTTCGGCTTTTATTAGCCTTTCTTGGGATTGTAATTAATGCACATTGATACTTGTAACTTGAACATATATGGAAATGTAATATCCTGTTACCGTCAGCTTTGTATTTTATTTATGTTGGTTTATTCGAGTTTGATATGGTTCATAAAATGATGGCTTTATGCTAGGGGTTCTATGCGACGCGGAATCCGATGATGTCCACGGACTCCGGGTCGCATTACCACGAAAGCTTCCGCAGAAATATTCAGAAAGTGTTGTGATTTATGGATCCTCACACACGCGGATCTTGGGAGAAATATTATCATCCCCCTCACGCTCCTAGGATCCCGGTAGAAATATTATCATCACTCACCTCCCCAAACACCTTAGGATCCGGGTTTGGGGTCGTGACATTATTCCTACATGGGACTGCTTCAATCCATTTGGACACATAATCAACTGCGACGAGAGTATAATGAAAACTAAAACTCGGGGGAAAAGGTCCCGTAAAATCTATACCCCAGACATCAAATAACTCGACGACCAAAATTGGATTTAAAGGCATCATATTCCTTTTGGAAATGGAACCCAACTTTTGACATTGCTCACATGCCTTACACAAATCATGTGCATCTTTAAATAACGTCGGCCAGTAAAATCGAGATTGCAAAATTTTGTGAGCAGTTTTCTTGGCAGAAAAATGGCCACCACAAGCATGAGAGTGACAAAATGATATTACACTATTTATTTCATGGTCAGGAATGCATCTCCTAATGATTTGATCTGGGCAGTATTTAAAAAGGTATGGTTCATCCCAGAAAAACTATTTCACCTCAGTGAAAAACTTGTTTTTATCTTGCTACATCCATTCTTTTGGAATTTCAACCGAAGCTAGATAATTAGCAATGTCAGCATACCATGGAGAATGGAAAAATGTGGCAAATAATTGCTCATCAGGGAAGGTGTCCTGGATTGGTAAGGGTTCTAAAGTGTTGGAAAGGACAAGCCTAGAAAGATGATCAGCCACCACATTTTCTACTCCTTTCTTATCCTTGATTTCAATATCGAATTCTTGGAGTAGGAGGATCCATCTGATCAGTCTGGGCTTGGCATCTTTTTTAGAAAGAAGGTACTTCAGCGCAGAATGGTCAGTAAAAATCACAATTTTGGATCCAATTAAGTAGGAACGGAATTTATCCAGTGCATAGACCACAGCCAATAGTTCTTTCTCTGTTGTAGAATAATTAATCTGTGCACTGTTTAAAGTCCTGCTAGCATAGTAAATCACATATGGTTTCTTGTCCCTACGTTGCCCAAGAACTGCCCCAACTGCATAATCGCTAGCATCGCACATGATTTCGAAGGGCAGGCTCCAATCTGGAAGTTGCATAATTGGAGCAGTCGTCAACATGTCCTTAAGCTTGGTAAAAGCCGCTTGACATGCCTCCGTCCACTCAAATTCTGCTTCCTTTAGCAGAAGGTTGCATAATGGTCTAGAAATGACACTGAAATCTTTTATGAACCTTCTGTAGAATCCGGCATGCCCTATGAAAGATCTTACATCTCTTACGGTTTTTGGGGCGGGCAAATTGGAAATTAAATCTATTTTGGCTTTGTCCACTTCCAATCCTCTAGACGATACAATGTGGCCAAGGACAATCCCTTGTCATACCATAAAATGACATTTTTCCCAATTCAGTACTAAGTTCTTTTCTTCACACCTAGAGAGGACCTTAGTTAAGTTGCTCAAACAATCTTGGAAGGAATCTCCAAAAACTGAAAAATCGTCCATGAAGACTTCGAGAAAACGTTCCACCGTATCACTAAAAATACTCAGCATGCACCTTTGAAAGGTTGCAGGAGCATTGCACAGCCCAAAGGGCATCCGTCGATAAGCAAAGGTACCAAAGGGGCATGTGAAAGTTGTTTTCTCTTGGTCTTCTGGGGCAATCTCTATTTGATTGTATCCGGAATATCCATCCAAGAAACAATAATACTCATGGCCAGCTACCCGTTCTAAAATTTGGTCTAAGAAGGGTAGGGGGAAATGATCCTTTCGTGTGACAGCATTTAATTTTCTGTAGTTGATACAAACTCTCCAACCTGTGGGTACACGGGTTGGGACGAGCTCATCATTAGCATTACGGACTACAGTGACGCCGGCTTTTTTAGGTACAACTTGGGTAGGGCTGACCCATTGGCTATCCGAGATTGGATAGATGATACCCACATCTAGAAGTTTCAAAACTTCAGCCCTAACCACTTCCTGCATGGTGGGGTTTAACTGGCGTTGCATCTGACGAGAGGGTTTTGCATTCTCCTCCAAATAGATATGATGTGTACACACGAGGGGATTAATTCCCTTAATGTCAGCCACGGTCCAAGCAATTGCACCTTTGTGCAGTTTGAGCACTTCTAAGAGTTGGACTTCTTGGTCCTTGTCAAGGTGTGCAGAAATGACTACAGGAAATGTTTCATTTTCTCCAAGGTATGCATATTTCAGGTGAGAGGGCAAGGGTTTCAACTCAGGTTTGGGTGGCCTCACCTGAGATGGAAGAGACGGAGTACCAGTTGGTACCAAAAAAGGGTTTGCCTACAGTGTTGACCATTTCAACAGTGCTATCAAAAGTTTCTTCGCAGCGGGTCAGATCATCAACTGACTTATTGGAATCGAAGATCGATTTTTCAAAAGTTTCCGCTGTAAGAACACTGATCAAATCTACTTCTTCAAGGTCAATGTTATCATCCCGTGGTTGTTTGCAAAGGTCAAAAACATTTAACTCTAATGTCATGTTACCAAAAGATAGCGTCATTTTTCCATTCTGGCAATTGATTAGTGCATTGGATGTGGCTAAAAATGGTCTCCCCAAAATTACCGGAATCTGAGCATGAGGATCTGCCACAGGATGAGTGTCTAGTACAATAAAGTCTACTGGAAAGTAGAACTTGTCAACTTACACAAGCACATCCTCTACTATCCCTCTCGGTCTTTTGATTGATCGATCTGCGAGCTGCAGAGTAACCTGGGTGGGTTTGAGTTCACCTAGTCCCAATTTTACATAGACCGAGTAAGGTAGTAAGTTGACACTTGCCCCAAGATCAAGCAGCGCTTGTTCAATTTGATAATTTCCAATAATGCACGAAATTGTGGGGCATCCTGGGTCTTTGAATTTAGGGGGTGTGTCGTGCTTTAGAATTGCACTAGCTTGCTCAATGAGAAATGCTTTCTTTTGTACATGTATCTTACGCTTCAACGTGCACAATTCCTTAAGAAACTTTGCGTAAGATGGGACTTGTTTGATTGCGTCTAACAACGGGATGTTAATTTTAACCTCTTTAAGCACATCTAAGATTTCCTGGTTCTGTATTGATGGCTTGGGAGGAGCTAATCGAATGGGAAAAGGCGGTAAGGGCTTGAATCCCGGAGGAATTGGGCTTTTCTCCTTGATAGGAGGGACTTCATTTTCATTCCCTTCCTGATATGAGGAAGCAGGTTGTTTATTTTTTTCCAGATCAGGCTTTTCAATCTCTTTACCACTACGTAAAGTAGTGACAGCTTGAACCTGCTCCTTTGAATTTGACGGACCACCTTGATGAACCTCATATTGCCCTTTTGGATTGGGCTGTGGTTGGGCTGGAAAAGCCCCCTTATTTTGTGCTTCAATCAATTTGCAGAGGTTCTGCATGGTGTTCTGTAAATTCTCAAAGTTTTGATCATGTTTCTTGTTGATGGACTCTTGATTCACCATAAACTTAGCCACAAGTTCATCCCAAGGTGTCGTTTGAGTTGTAGGGGGTACCAATTGCTGTGTGTTTTGAGCATATGTACTAGGAGAACCCCCATATTGATTTGACATTTGGTTGAAATTGGGCGGAGTAGCATTTGGGCCATTCCTCCAACTAAAGTTGGGGTGATTCCTCCAATTAGGATTGTACATGTTACCCAAAGAATTGTTAAACTGCCGGTTGTATGTGTTAGTGGCATTTGCTTGCTCGTGAGACACTTCTTGAAAAGCAGGGAGTGTTGGACACTCTGAAGAAATGTGTTTATCACTAGCGCAGATGCCACAAACTATAGCAGGTTCCTTATTCTTCACAAAATTCAAGGACTCAACTTCTCTTGTAAGATAGGCAATTTTTGCTTGAAGATCATCATTTTCTTTTAGTACATATAACCCCCCTCCCTTGGCTTGATTCGATTGCTTTATGGGGTCTATACCTTCAGATGTGTCCCAATTTTGTGCACTATCTGCCAAGAACTGAAGGTAGGTCCATGCTTGATTTGGATTCTTTGCCATGAACTCCCCATTGCACATCATCTCCACGAATTGACGTGTTTCTGGACTAAGTCCATCATAAAAGTGACCAATTGTATTGTACAATTCAAATCCGTGGTGGGGACATGCAAGGAGTAGTTCATTAAAGCGTTCCCAACACCTATAATAAGACTCCTTGTCTTTTTGTTTAAAATTCATAATATTCCTCCGTAAGGTGTTGGTCTTATGTAATGGAAAAAATTTCTTCAAAAATTCCCGAACCATGTCGGACCATAGAGCAATCGAATTGGGCTGTAGGGAGTGAAGCCATGCCTTAGCCTTATCTTTGAGGGAAAATGGAAATAAACGAAATTTAATAAGGTCTTCCCTCACATTATTGAAGTGTAGTGTTGCACACACTTCTTCAAACTCTTTTATATGCAAATATGCACTTTCCGATTCAAGTCCATGAAATTTGGGGAGAAGTTGGATTACACCCGGTTTGATATCAAATTGACCCGCACCTGCGGGTATAACCATGAACGATGGTGTAGCTTGTCGTGTAGGGTGAAGGTAATCAAGTAGACTCCTAAGTGGTTGATTCACCTCCCCATTATTATTGGGTCCATTCCCATTACCGTTCCTAACTTCATCATTATCACTATGCTCATCAGCCATATTGGAAATCTTAAGAGAACCAGGAGATCTAGATTCGTAGAATTTAATCAAATTCTTGACAGGTGATTCCTTCCTTTCTAACCGATTTGAGGTGTCCCTCTGCCAAGAAGGTGAGGGTCTTTCCTTCTTTTTTGGAATTTTGAAAAGTTTTTTTTTCTTTTTTTTCTTTTTTTCTTTTTTTTTTTTTAAAGAAACCTAGAAAGAAAAACTACCTAAGGTCCGTTTTTAGATTTAAAAGAATATTCCCAAATTCTTGCTCTTAATCTTAGAGAGTTTGATATCTCTAAGGAAAGTTCTCAAACTCAATTCTATGAAATTGGCCCGACCAGGTAAGCCCCCAGATCAGTGGTGGGGTCACGATGCGTTGCAAGGGTCCCGCTTAAAAACCACCTTCTAGAACAAGAGACTTGTCTCCCTAATTTAATGGGACAAGACTTGCCTAGACATCGAACCAATCAAGAAAGGCAGTTTGTTCGGCTTTCCAAAAGAAATAACTAACCTTTTTAAAAAAAAAAAATTCCAGCAAGTTTTTAAAGAGTCCTTTTAAATTTAAAAAACAACTAAAATAACCAAGTTTCCAATAAAAGTTCTGAAATTTTCAGATTTAGGAAAAATTTGGTGGCCAAAAAAGCCGAATTTGCACAATCTATGACTTGCCTTTGTGAGGGAAAGTTTCAGAATTTTTTTGGAAACTTTAAAAACCTAAAAATATGAAAAAAAACTGATTTTAACACACCTTAATTAATCCTAAAAAAAAAAAAACCAACCTAAACTAGTCCAAATTAGAACAAGTAAACTAGGCAATTTCCGAAATTGATGTGATTTTTGAAAAAAAATCAGAAAAAATAATTTTTCAGATCTGAAATAGTCCCAATTTTATCAAAAATCAGAGATTAAAAATCCACTTTTTAATGCAATAGGGCTGGTCCAAACATCCCATGCATGCTACCCTTAGATCTAGAATGATTACGGAATAGTAAAGGCACACCCACAAAGCAATTAAAAAGATAGGTTGGAAAAATTACCTTAAGCGGAGAAAAACTCCCCGGCAACGGCGCCAAAAACTTGATCGTCAGCCCCAAGTGCAAGGCCGCGATTGTAGTAATAACTCGGTGAAGTCCGAGGTCGATCCACAGGGAGTAATTATTAATCGCAAAACCTATCCTATTGAAAAACTAATCTAGCCTATCAAAAATCTATTTAAATAAATCTCTATGAAACTAAAATAAAAATTTAATTACAAATCCAACTTAAAAAAATACAATCTCAAATAAAAAAAAATAATCTAAGAATCCTAATATAAAAACTGCAAAAACATAAAAGACATCAAACCACCAATTGCATAAAAGTAAATAAATCATGCATTAAAAATAAAAA
>QPKB01000008.1:21203211-21223034 GCA_003546025.1 Camphora micrantha | reverse complement strand
AACTCACCAATGATAAAAAAAAAAATCCAACTAAAAAAAAAAAAGCAACGTGTAAACAAACGAACAAACCAACCAAACTAAGGCCACATTTAAAAAAAAAAAAAAAAAAAAAAACAAACAAACGAACAAACAAATTAACTCACAACCAAACCGAAACAAACCAAGACAAACTTAAAACAACACAAAGCATAAAAGTCAAAATAATAAACTAAACAACTTAAATTAAACCTAAATCAACACTTAAAACCAAGCTAATAAAATGAAACCAACAAAAGCAAACTAAAACTAAACTAAACCAATTTTAAAATTCAATTAATCCATAACTAAACAAAAAGACAAAGTTAAAATATACCTCATAAATTGAATCAACTAGGAGATTATAATGAAACACACATATTTAATCGAACTCAACATAGCCACACTTAAGTCCAATTTTCTATGGTTTGCATGCATACATCATTCATATGAAATAAAACTTTACCACTCCTCCACACATCACTTTATTCTATACTCCTTCACGTCTTTACAACTACACCTCACTCCATTTTACACCTCATTACACCATGACCGTATCTTTAATACATCACTCAACCATCACCACACGTCACATATAAACACACACAAAACAAAAGGACAAAAAAAAAAAGAATTAAAATTGCCCCCTTAAATCCACAAAAACAATAAAATACATCTAAAAACTCACCAAAAATTGAAACACTCAATAGACCTAATCACACAAACTAATTTCATTAATTTCCACAAATTGCACAAAATCCTCTTTTTCCCCACATTACCTGTCATCACAGCTAATGGCCAAACTTCATTCCACATCTTAGAACTTCATTTAAGGAAAAAGAAGAGATGGAAAACTTGGAGGTTTAGGCCAAAGAATTTGAACAAGCCTAATCCACGGTCTACTCCTAAAGCTATCTTTGATAAATAATTATCAACTTTGCAAAATTAGGACCCGACCACTTAGGTTCACGATTTTTGGGTAAAAATAATGAAAAGTCAAAGAAAGAGGACCATGTCCAATTCAAAAAAAAAAAAAAAAAAAAAAAAAAAAAAAAAAAAAAAAAAACAACAACCAACCTAAAAAATCACAAAACTAATACAAAATAACACTAAAATGAATAAAAACTTTAAGGAACTTAAACCTTAACATAAATATGATAAAACCCACCAACACCCATGATAAAACAACATAATTAAAACAATTAATCTAAAAACAAACTAACTAATCAAACTTGAATAATCAACTCAAACAAGAAACACCACACACTCAGATAAAAGATGAGTTGAAAGTTCTCACATTCGGAGTTCGGAATTGAAAAAAAATATGCAAAGGAGAGTAGAGGGGTTCTCTGCTGCACACAAAATATGGAAAAGCAACGCTTTGAAAGGCTGGGTGCCAACCACGCCTACACCCATTTCTGCCCCGAAAGCCTAAGATATTGGCAAAAAAATGATGACTAGACAAAAAAAAAAAAAAAAAAAAAAAAAAAAAAAAAAAAAAAAAACACAAATAAATAAATGGAAAAGGAAGCTAAAGAGGCACACACACAAAATCATGACACACCTTGTCAAACCAAATATTGTCCCATCACAAGGGGTCCAGTTACATCATGTGCACATTAGTCCCATCATGCATGCGTCTAGCATTGTGCATTGCATCCCATGTCATCTCCATCAATAGAAATTAGAACGATTCTCTCTGCAAATTATAAAGTAGAATACTAATGACAAAAAACGCAGAATCTTTTAGTGTCTATTCCATATAGGTTCCCAAGGCGAAGGCGAAAACACCAAAGGTGAAAGGCCTTCAAGCACATTGATGGAGATTGATGACAAGTTCACAAGCTTCGGCAAACAAACAATGAAAGAAAGCGACAGCGATCCCCAACATTGGATTTGTGGAAAGCTCCTAAGGTAAGTACACCTAACTATGGATTTTCATGATTTCACGTCACGTCTAGAAATTGAGTCGCCGTAGGCCTCCCTTAAGTGCTTATAATCGGTACGGCGACCACAATACCGTGTTATCATGAATCGTGGTGTTTGCCGACTCAAATCTTGACGTTGGAGGATGGAATCCGTGCAACTCAAAACTCTCCATGATAAGCACGAAATGATGACTGAATCTATCCTAGGTTCTCATCTAAGCTTGGGTGAAGACCAAGATCCCTAGAGAGTGACGGTTATTCCGGTGAACATCTTCCATTGATTTAGCTTTTTCGATGCATACCTGAGTTTCAAAATAAAATCTCTTAAAAAAATCTTCAAAAAATAAAATAAAATTGCATCTCATTCTCACATGCACTCACTCTATTGCTTGAACTCTGTTCTCAATTGCCTTCAAGATCCTCATTATTGCTATTTAGTTTTAACTATGCCTTGAGCACTCAACTGTGGATGAAAGTCAAAAGATATTATATATGGCTAATTGAATCAAACTCTATTGCAAGAACAAATGAAACTCCAATAGTGACTTAGCCAATTGAAAGATCAACTTCTGATTCAGACCACCGGGGCACAGTTCCCACCGTCATTTCTAATTAAACAATTGGGGCACAGTTCCTAACCCGTCACGTGGCAATACCACGGGCACCGAGGCACAGATCTCGGCTTTTCAATTAAATCAGTAGGCACGTAACTTCTTCTTTTTCTTTTTTCCCCTGAATCAGAATTGATCCTAGAAAAGTGAACCTCACTTTTAGAACGAATTTGCAATTGCATAAATTCGTAGGTGGCCACTCCCGTGAGCTCAAAAGCTCCCGTGAGTCATGAGTGGCGTGTCTACTTTCTTTGGAGCACAACTCTCCACGTGTTGTTCTCCAAAGAGAGGCATACTGTAGACACCTCATTTGACCCTCTACGATAGCATTAAACACCTGTCATATATAATGGTGCCCCCATTTCACCCATAATTGAATGGTTAATGGCATAATTCAAATTAATTAATGACGATGAAGATGCTTGTTGATAATTTTAGACTTAGTCCGACAATCTCTAGAAGTTCATGAGGGAAAGAGCCAAATCGTGTCAAGATCTCTTGTCCAACCCACTACTCATACAAGAAATGAACTATAGCACTATTCAAGTCCATTCCAGACTACATAGAACACACTCAGGTTATTCCTAGAGGGATTACACTTAGTTTCCCTTAGTACAATGCGATTAGCATGAGTTAAGAAGTTAGGATCATTGATCCAAATATCCCTACTCTATCCCAATCTCTAATTATTATGACATATGGACCAAAAGATTCTACATTCCGAGAGCTTTCCGACGATATGTGGAATGTCCAATTCCGACAAACAGATCAAAAGATATGGCCCTCGGAAGATTCCCCCCACCAAAATCCACTTGGGCGCACACACAGGTGCGCCTAGGTCCTGGGTTGCCCTTATAAGGCACTTGAGTATATACTTAGGTGAGTTCCGCTTTATTTTTCATAGTTCCGGCCGGACCTTAACCCGAAAACAGAACAAAACCGAACCATAAACCCAGTTAACCCACAGGGTGACATGGGCACACACACAGGTGCGCCCAAGTCCTAAAATCCACTTAGGCGCCACCCTAGGTGCGCCCAAGTCCCCAATCACATCGAGAATTGCACATAGGCGCCCCCACAAGTGCGTCCAAGCCCAGTCTCCATTGTTTTAGTCCGAATTCGATCCAAAAGCAATCAAAACCGAACCATTAAACCCATTCGACCCAAAGGCTGACATGGGCGCACCTGTGTGTGCGCCCAAGTTCTAAAATTGCACATAGGCACCCCCACAGGTGCTCCCAAGTCTAACCTTAATTGTTTTAGTCCGAATTAGATCTGAAAGAAGACCGAACCAAATGCTAAGCATACTCGACCCCGAAACCAGACATCGGCGCACCTGTGTGTGCGCCCAAGGCCCCGGACCCACTTGGGCGTACCTATATGTGCGCCCAAGTCAAGAAAACCCTAAAATTGCCTAGGTTTGCATGAAGTTTCTAGAAATTCGTACCTACAGGAACCCTAACCCCTTCTCCACGCCAAAAACCCCTATAAAAACCCTCCTATACCATTTTGCAAGTGGGAGGCTACTAAAAAGAAGAAAAAGAGAAGTAAAAAGAGAGAGAAAAAAAAAGAGAGAGTTCACAAGAGAGATCCTTAGATATAGGAGAAAGGAGAAAGAAAAGCACTTTGGTTCTCCAAGATCAGCAATGGAGAAGGCCTCCCAAAGCTATGGATTTGCGCAAGAGATTCAGTTTAGGACTTGAATAGCGCGATTCGAATCGGTACTTCTAGATCTAGTCTCTCCATTTAATGTTTTTCTTCATCAATAGTTAATAATGTGCTTAGGATCATGCATACACTATAGGTTGACATTGATAGTTATATTTTTCTAGTAGATCTGAAAGTTAACATTCATTCATTAATAACATGCTTAGGATCATTCTTAGTCTAAAGATTTGCATCGTTTTTTTTGGCATTTTGAGCTTGTGATTAGGATAGACTTCACTTACATTTCATTTTCAATTGAAAAATCTGGATCTGAAAGATTTAGGTGCAAAAAAAGGACTTGGGCGCCACAGTAGGTGCGCCCAAGTCATAAGAGGTGGGTTTTGATCTCGGTTTTCATCCCGTCTGCATTTTTTCTCTTAGATCCGGGTTTCTTTCCATATAAGTTAATATTAGGACCTCGGATCTGTGACTTTGTGTTCAAAATCACGCGAAAAGTGTTGGAAATAAGAAGCAAAAAAAGGAAGAAAACACAGAAAAATCACTTGGGCTCCCCTACAGGTGCGCCCAAGTCCAGAGTTAGAAATTAAACCCCGATTTTCCATTTCATATGCATTTGGCTTCACAGATCCGAGTCTATCCTCGTATAATTTAATATCAAAGCCTTCGGATTTATAAGAAGCATTGAAAGAATTGAAAGAGGACTAAATATATTGCTAAAAAAGGTAGAAAGGAAAAACCAGCCACTTGGGCGCCACTTGTCCGAAGAGTACTGTGGATGTGGCTGAGTCTTGGTTGGGTGGGTGTTTTATGGGTTGTGGCCGAATTTTATGGAAAATGATACCATTTGCTATCTTATGGTCAATTTGGAAGGAAAGGAATGCTAGGATCTTTAGGGGTTCTTCATCATCAACAACAGATTTGATATCTAAAATCACCTTTAAGAATACAAAATGGGCTTTGGTTAAAAAGGAATTGTAGACACCTCATTTGGCCCTCTACGATAGCATTAAACACCTGTCATATATAATGGTGCCCCCATTTCACCCATAATTGAATGGTTAATGGCATAATTCAAATTAATTAATGACGATGAAGATGCTTGTCGATAATTTTAGACTTAGTCTGACAATCTCTAGAAATTCGTGAGGGAAAGAGCCAAATTGTGTCAAGATCTCTTGTCCAACCCACTACTCATATAAAAAATGAACTATAGCACTATTCAAGTCCATTCCAGACTACATACAACACACTCAGGTTGCTCCTAGAGGGATTACACTTAGTTTGCCTAAGTACGATGCGATTAGCATGAGTTAAGAAGTTAGGATCATTGATCCAAATATTCTTACTCTATCCCCATCTCTAATCATTATGACATATGGACCAAAGAGCAGAGACTTGAAACCAACCCGGAACCCAAGATTTATTGACATAGGTCATCTAAAAATCCAAATTTAGGTGAATGAATGTAACAAAGAACCGAAACTCACAAACTGACCACTTGGCGCCCAAGTTACCCAGAAGCACTTAGGCGCCACCACAGGTGTGCCCAAGTCCATTTCTAGCCCCTAATATCACCAAATCCATATTCATCTCCAATCTCGACCCAAATCAACATCTTAAAACCTTTATCGAACCAACAACAGCCTTGAAATTAAAAATTCCATTAATATAAATCCATTCGGAGTCTCGAACCAAAGTCAGAAGATTTTAAAGTATCAAGTTGAGATTGGGCGCCACTGCTGGTCCGTCCAAGTGCACAGAAACACATAGGCGTATACATATGTGCGCCCAAGTCCTCTGTCAAATCCAAGTGGTGAATTCCGATTGTGTTTTGAGTTCCGGACTTAAGATTCTTAAAATAAACTAACTCAAAACCTAAAACAACATCAGAACAGAAGCTTACACTTAACAAAACTCCCTGATTCCCGAAATTAACATCAATACGTTCGTCACTAGCCAAGTAACACAGGATTTGGTACTTGGGCGCCACTGCCTGTGCGCCCAAGTCACCCAGAGAACTTAGGCGCCACCACAGGTGCGCCCAAGTCTTCTGCCAGCCCCGTTTCACCGATTTCAACATTTCTTTCATCATTTGAAGTAAGACCTTCAATTCTAGAACCTTAAACAATTAAAACAGAACCTTAAAACATTCATAATCCATCCCTAAAAAATTCTTAACCAAACCACGACTCAAAACAAATCAAAATAAACAGAACCTATTAAAACCTTACTCAATAAACTGCTTAGGTGCAGGAATTATCGAACTTAGGTTGTCCACACCCTAGGATTAGGTTGGATTCCCTCATTAGGTAGATTAGAGCATTAGACTTCTTCCCATCACTTTTTCTGTTCCTTTAGGGGATCGGGAAAGCTGATGTGGACGGTCTAGGACCTTAGGTTTGGGTTAATTCGATGATCAGTAATAAAGCATTAATCACGTAAATCCAAGTAAAAATTTCCTAGTTAAGCCCTTCTAGCCCCAATTTCAAAAATCCATAAAAACTACAAAACCAACAAAAAAAATCCAAAAAGATTTTTCCTTTATTTCTTCCTCCACCTCAGGTGCTAGATATTTAATCGAACTTAATGATAAAAGGGAATAAAGAACTGATTTCTAAAATTGAATAAATGAGAATGACGAGATGAGATGAGTGATTTCACACACACTTTTAAACAATCACGGCCCATCGGCCCCCCTAAAACAAGCACCGGCCCATCGGCCACCTTCAATCAATTACGGCCCATTGGCCACCTCCAATCAATTATGGCCCAGCGGCCTTTCACTTTTTATCACTCGTGTATCGCACACGAAAAACACAGAAATCACAAGTCAATATCTCATTTGCATCATCATTTCGGTTTGAAAAGTCAGCCTTTAAACCTTGTTTTGCCAAGGGATTAGAAGGGGGTACTCGCGAACGGGGTCAATCCTCTTCTTAAATATTTGGCACCTCGTCCTTTTATTTTCTTTATTTTAATTATTCCGTTTTACTTGGATATACTATGATTTTGTTATGTGAGGATTAACCTTTATTTGGACTTTAACTCATAACCCTGAATTGACCCTACATTAAAGAGACCAAATCAATGTGACAAGACAACCGTGTGTTGTCGGCAGCACATTAGACGAGAAGAAGAACCCACCCACTTATTTTCTCCCATTTATTTTTCTTCGGCTTCTGTCGAAGAACGGTGTTACGGCCGTTACCGTAGCTGGCGATCGTGATCCGTCGATTTTGAGGGGAGTGGGAATCCTCATTTTCGATGTAAAATTTTAAATAGCATATATAGTTGAATGGAGATTTCCCTCCCCGGGGGGATCAAAATTCACATTCGACAGGAATTCTCTAATTTTTCCGTTAACGATGTTATTTCTAATTGGGGAGCTTGTATGGGGTGTGACTCTTTTAAGGATAGGAGAACAACCCCTTGGTATCCTCCTCCTTTAGGGGTCTTTAAGTTTAATGTGGATGGTGCTTCAAGGGATAAGCTAGGTCTGGCCGGGATTGGAGGGGTGCTTCGCAATTGTAAAGGGGAGGTGTTAATTATGTTTTCCAAGAATGTGGGTGTGTGCGATTCCAATGAAGCGGAGGTGCTACCCATTCTTGAAGGTCTTCGTTTGTTTTCTAGTAGATATGGCGGTACGCTTATTATAGAAAGTGATTATTCAAATGCAATCGCATGGGTGTCTAAGCGGAAGACTAATCCTTGAAAGTTTCATTTCCACCTTATGAAATTAGAGAACTATCTATTGGAATCAATGTTTTATTCCGTCATGAGGTTAGATTGGCTAATTTCATGGCAGATGCGTTAGCCAAGCAAGGGGTTGATAGGTTGCTTCCTTGGGTGGGTGTGATTATGTAATTGGTTGATAGGTTGCTTCCTTGGGTGGGTGTTTTTATGTAATTGGTTGTTAAGTTGCTTCTTTGGGTGGTGTGTTTTTGTTAGTAGGGTTGGGGGTGGTGCATTTCTCCTGCACTTCCACTTTCTCTCTTTCTTTGGTCTTTTGTTCTTTGTACCTTTTTTCTTTAAATGAAATCTTTCGTTACCGTTAAAAAAAAAATGCAATCATCCTTACTTTCCAGTAAGAATAATTGGATCCATTCAAAAGAGGAGGCTTGCTAGTAGATGTTCCTTCTCTATTGATATCCATTAAAGATCAGTAAAAATATCACACAAAAGGTTAGTGTAACCTGCTTTGATACCAATTGAAAAACTTAGATTTCTACCTTAACACAGGCAGAGGTCCCAATAATCTGATCTTTATTGAATATCAATCCACACGTGATTAAACTAGTAATTAACCCTAATCCAAATTAAAAGCATTCAACCACAAAGAGAAAGAGACGCAGGATTTTTACATGGAAAACCCTGCTCGGGAAAAACGACGGGCCTTATCATCTAGGCCAACATACAACAAAGCACTATTTGAATAAAAGTTACAAGATATACTCACAACCCTTTCCCAATTATTGACTCAACCTAAGGACTGCGCGATCTTGCCGACTACACGCCGTTCACCTTTACTGTGCTTGCAACAACGACCTTGAAAGCCTCTTCAAGATGTCTCTATATCAGAAGAGTAGAATGAAGAATGAACCCCAAGCTTGAAAACCTTCAGCACATCATATGATAGCCTTGGAGGAGGATGGATCTCTCAAGTTCTCTCTAAGAAATTTCTTAATGGGAGAGGTAACTTTTAATAGAGAGATAAAGGCTTTATATAGATCTCAATTCGTGACTCAAAGGTTGCAAGTTGATTATAATTGGTAATTGTATCTTGAGACAAAATAGAAGTAAGTTCCGGGTAGATTTCTAATTTTGCGCCCAAGTTCGCTCGAGCGAACTGCTCTCTATTTGCAGACGTTCAGCGCAGAAACTCCATGGGTCGAGTGATGTAAAAGGGCTGTCGAGCGATCCTAGTTCTGTGAGGGGTTCGCTCGAGCGATCATATGGTTCGCTTGAGCGACCTACTCTCTGTCTTCAAAACGTTCATTCAAGAACCTTGATGGCTCGAGCGGACTGATAGTTGAGTCAAGCGAAGACACCTCTGTGAAGGGTTCGCTCGAGCGAATGGAGGTTCGTTCGAGCGACCTCTGTTTTTCCCAGAATTTTGAGAACTTCTCCTTGCAACTAATTTCTTCAAAGATGGGCAGTCATTTTCTAAACAAAATACAAGTTTAAAGAATCCGGGTTTTGTCCAATACCCAATGAATTAGCCAACCAAAAAACCCTACATACTCCTACTGCAACAGAATCTCTCTTCGTTCAATGCGACGACACTGCAAACTACACCAGTACATTTGGCACCAACCTCAATCTCTTCATCCCTTCTCTATCCTCCAACTCCACCCTCAACTACGGCTTCTACAACACATCGATCGGACAAGACCCCAACAATGCCTACGATCTTGTCCTCTGCTACGGTGATACCACAAACAACATATGCCAAAACTACATTGAAACGACGAGTGACGCGATCCAAAGCCAATGCCCCAACAGAAGTGCAACAATATGGTATGATGTCTGCCTCTTGCGCTACTCGAAAACCAATTTCTTCAGCTCTTTGTTGACACCAAAAATGTCACTATGTCCCTTCAACACCAAAAGCTACATGGAGCCACATCCTGCCATAAATAGGAAGGCGCCACTTCAAGCACCAGATCTTGTCAGAATCAAACAAAAAACTATAATATCCTTCAAAGCAGCTGTTGACACCAAAAATGTCACTATGTCCCTTCAACACCAAAAGCTACATGGAGCCACATCCTGCCATAAATAGGAAGGCGCCACTTCAAGCACCAGATCTTGTCAGAATCAAACCAAAACTGCAAGATCCTTCAAAGCAGCCCAAAAAGGGGTACACATGAAGTTTCGGGCCATTTCGACATCACTTGGCCTAACTTCACTCCTCCGACAGCCAGACAAGAGCTCCCGGCAGCGACAGTGTCGAAGACTTCAAAACTTCGATCAGAGCCTACGGATAGTCTCAAAATACCTCCAAAAGGCCCCCTGCCAAATTTCAAGTCAAACGGACAACGTTTGACCCTTCATCAACTCTCGGGAAGCAAAAACAAGCCTATCGGCGACGGAGCACCCCGGAATCATGGCATCCAAATTGGAGCTAATGGATCATCTCAAAATGACTCCAATAGGTCCCCTGTCAAGTTTTAGGTCAAACGGACATCGTTTGGCCTAGTTTCAAAGCTCGGCATTTTCCTCTAGGTGAAATTAAGGCGAGCGTTTGTGGGACCCCAAAAGGCTTCAAAACTCAAACCAAAGCCCATGGTTGGTCTTACTTACTACTTAGGAGGCTCCCTGTCAAATTTTAGGTCAATCGGACATCGGTTGACCACAAGTCAAAGCTCGGTATTTCTCTCATGGCGAAATTAAGGCAAGCATTTGCGGGACCCCAAACGGCTTCAAAACTCAAACCAAAGCCTATGGTTGGTCCTATCTAATGCTCAAGAAGCTCCACGTCGAATTTCAGGTCATTCCGACATCGTTTGGCCTAGTTTCAACGCTTGACAAAAAATCGGCAATACCGGACAACAAAGTCTTCGGCTTTCCAGAAAAATAGGAAACTTTGTGCTCCGATTTGCGTGGCTTCTCGTCGGGTTTTCTTCAAGAGAATCAGGCCAATAAATGAGGGGAAATGTCAGCAAAAATACAGAAGAAAAAAGAATGAAAAAAGACCACAAAACGGCGAAGAAACGGCGACCGGACGGCGACCAAAAAACGGGCCCAAGGCCCATGGTCGCCGGCGACCATGGAAATTCCAGCGACCCAAAATTTCGCCGGAAGACCCTTTTTCGGGTCCTTTTCGCGTTTCGAGTTGATTGGCCCCTGTGATTTTTCCAAAATCTGATTTTTCGTGCATGAAATCCGTCGATCTTCCTCAACATCACGGATTCGCTGTCGAAATCATTGGATGATCATTAGATGCCTCGAAATCGCCGACCGGCCGACAAAGAAAGCACACTCTCTGCCCGCCCGATCGTGAAATCGACAGGACAGATGTTGCCGGCACGTTGACATTAATCAATGTCTAAAATTGCATCGCCATCCGACGTCAAACAACATGTGGATCCACCGGCGATCATCGCAAGAAGAATTCCAAAAGACGCGGCGCGGCCCGCGACTCTTCAAGCGACTTGGCGACCAATTAATGAGGTTAAATGACCCGTTTTATGATAAGTTAATGCGGTCATTAACTCATTATTTTGGACGGCCCAATCAAAAGCAAGCAAATGGGAGTTACAAGTCAAAGGATTTATGGCATTAAAGCCATGAAACTCCTCCCATGATGGGGATTAAAAGCAATTAAAAGCTCATCATTCTCCATCGGCCAATCAGATTCAAGGAAAAAGGAGTTACAAAACAAGTAATTTAAAAACTTGTAACTCCTCCCATTATGAGTATTAATGCATTCAATGCTCATAAACCCTCCTAAATGGCTACCAAAGGCCTATAAATAGGAGGGCATTCCAAAGGAGATCGGATCGAATCAAAAAAAAAAAAGAGATCTCTCGCTCTCCCCCCGACAAAGACAAAAAAATCCAGAAACCCTGCAACTCTGCTGCAAAGACCACCAAAAAGGTGATTGAAGCACCCTTGGGGGGCCACCCCCCCAAGGACCTCCCTTCTTCTACCAACATGGCTAAAACGTGGCTTTTCAGCCCGTTCACTTAGCTTTTTATTGGATATAAGACCTTCTCTTGGTCTTTGTCCTTTAAAAATCTGAGGTTAGAAAGCCAAGCCAAGAATCCAAGCATCGTGTTCTCATCTGCATGGACGACGAAGGAGCCCATACATGACTCGCGACCGTCGATCTGAACGTGTCCCCACAATCGAATGAGAAGTCAGATTCCTTTTCTTGATTTTCTATTGTACTTTATTTTTCTTTTAGAGACAAAAATCACAATTCTTGTCTTTCATAATGGATAAGACTTGTAAATCGCCTTTTACGGCAAAATCGCCTTTCACGACAACAAATGAAATCGCCTTTCACGGCATATAAAAAAAACCCTTTTGTCTATTTTCTTAAAATATGTGTGCAATAGAAACTAGAAAAAGTTTCATTTCCTCTTTCTACTTGTGAAGGTGGATCTCCGGATCACCATTCCTAAATTCCAAGTAGAAAAGTGAAATTGGCATACACGTACAAAAAAAAGAGAAAGATGTTGATACCCGTATCTTTTCCTCTCCTCCCCTCCGCCGTACCCCGAAAGACCCGGGGCGGAGGCAGCGGGAGAGAGGGAGGAATCGGGTCCATCAAGCTGGCACACCCGGTGGGACCCATTCATTTGAGAACATGAACTTAGATTCTTTTGCACCTTTCTAGTTGGTGGCCAATGTTGAATCTTGCATAAAAAAAAAAAAACATGAGATGGGATTTTTTTGTTTTGGAAATTTCTTTCTTTAAATCTATTTCCAATCTTTCTCCTTCTCGAAAAAAAATCTTCTCTTGTTCTTTGAATTCAGATATGAGAAATCTCGATCTCCTCCCTTTTGGACTCAGTGCCCGCAGAAATGTTTGAGCACGTTTTCAGATTGGGAAAGGGACCGTTTGCTCTCTTTAACGAGTTCAAAAAAAAAAAAAAAAAATCTGATTTCAAACTTGTCAGATTTCAAAAAAAAAAAAAAATCTCTCCTCCCTTTTGGACTCAGTGCCCGCAGAAATGTTTGAGCACGTTTTCAGATTGGGAAAGGGACCGTTTGTTCTCTTTGATGAGTTCGAAAAAAATCTGATTTCAAACTTGTCAGATTTTCAAAAAAAAATCTCCTTTCTTTTGGATCCAAATTTGAGAAATTTTGGTTTTCTTTTCCTTTCTGACTTAGGGCTCGCAGAGATTGTTTGAGCCCCTGTTCAGACGGGGAACGGACCATTCGCTCTCGCTGATGAATCCATCAAAAAAAAATCTGATTTCAAACTTGTCAGATTTCCAAAAAAAAATCTTCTTTCTTTTGGATCCAAATTTGAGAAATTTTGGTTTTCTTTTCCTTTCTGACTTAGGGCTCGCAGAGATTGTTTGAGCCCCTGTTCAGACGGGGAATGGACCATTCGCTCTCGCTGATGAATCCATCAAAAAAAAATCTGATTTCAAACTTGTCAGATTTCCAAAAAAAAAAAATCTTCTTTCTTTTGGATCCAAATTTGAGAAATTTTGGTTTTCTTTTCCTTTCTGACTTAGGGCTCGCAGAAATTGTTTGAGCCCCTGTTCAGACGGGGAACGGACCATTCGCTCTCTCTGATGAGTCCACAAAAAAAAAAAAAGAGAAAAAAAAAAAACGGGGATGCACTTGAGGACACGAAAGTGTTACCGATTGCGTTCTTTAATCGCTGTTGATCCAAGAAAAGCCTTGTCCAGAGTTTGGAGACAGCTAGGCTATTCTAGGTAAGGGTCCTCCAAACGGGTTCATTAAGTAATCCTACCCTTACCTGGGGGCTGATCTATCAACATTGGTTTCATAAGAACGAATCGTGAGAACTCGATGTATTCTCAAACCCTAAAAAAAAACTTCTGTCACGTTTGGTTTCAAAGTCGAGAAATCTTGATCTCTTCCTTTTAGACTCTGTGCTCGCAGAAATGTTGAGCACGTGTTTGGGTTGGAATGTCATTTACTCTCTTTGATGAATCTGATCTTGACTTTTCTAAAAAAAAAAAAAAAAAAAAACCTTCCGTCATTGTCGGGTCCAGATTCTAGAAATTCTGGTTATTTCCTTTTCGGACTCTGTGCTCGCAGAAATGTTGAGCACGTTTTCGGATCGGAGTGCCATTTGCTCTCTTTTATGAACCCAACCTTGACCTTTCAAAAAATCCCATCTCGTGTCCATTTCAAGGATGCGATTTACAACATCTGTGCCTAGCGGTGCTAGTACGCCCTCTTGGGTCTACTGTATTCGCGATCGACACATTTGTACTCCCAACCTTATATCATTTTACCTCGAGTGAGCCTTGCTCCTCGGTAATCTGAATTAAGGTTCACAATTGCTTCTAGCAGTCACTGGAACGCTCACTCTGAGCCTTTCATACTTGCGTTTAGAACAATTGTATACTCTATGGCTTTTTGCCTTCTTCATCTTGCTTGGGCCGGGCCTTGTCCCCTCGAGCAAATTGAAAAGAAAAAACCATAGTTTATTTCCATTTATGATCACCACATTCTTGTGATTACTAATGGATCCGGTCTTGTTTCAGAAAGGTTTTTCCAAAAACTAACATGGCAGCTTCGCTGACAATCACCTTCGACGAGAACAAGTACCAGCTGATGCTTCAAGAGAAGCAAAACAAAAGCGCTCCTAAGCGCCTTGCCAGCAGCCGAAGTGTCACTTCCTTCGGCAACGCACAAGACACCGGGTCGACCTCCTCTCCCCGGTCCATCGTCTTCGGGTCGCTGGGACCTTTCCCACTGCCCGTAGAAGAAACAACTCCTGCCAAGAAGCAGAGAACCGCCCTTGGACGCGTCACTACCGTGACACCAAAGGCAACTGCCAAGAAGACTGAAGCTCGCGACAACTCCGCGAAACCTCAGCCTGCAAGAAACCAGGTCTACCTCAAGACTTGGTCTCCAAGACCTTCTCCAAAACAAAGAAGGTCCCAAAGATCTGCAAGGCCAGCATACCTGGCCCCGCTCAAGGAGAACCGGTTCTACCCTCTCTCGTACACGAAAGAGGAGAAACCAGCCCTCCACCAAACAAAATCTACCCAGCACGAGCCGGCTTATTCCTATAAGCCCAAGATCAAGTCGTGCATCATCAGGCCTCAGCAAGAATCTGTCAAGGCCTGTATTCCTGCAACTCGGCCCTTCATCTCAACAGGGGCCGAGCTCGCCAAATTTAAAGCTTCGCTGCGACAGGCTAAGGACCGCATCCAGATCCTGTCCTTTGCCAAATTACAAAGAAGACAAGCTCGGCTGCTGCGCGCGAGGGACCACCTCCTTCGTGGCTAGAGCACAGCCCGAGCTAACTGAAGCTCAAATCGCTCGTCGTATGCGTCGCCGCGCGGCGTATCGGCAAAAGAGACTAGAGAAGCAAAGAGCCCAGCACTCCACGCTCCAGGTCTCTCAAAAATGGGTCGAAAAAGAAGCACCCAACCAAGTTGCTACTGTCCATATGGTTGGCAAAACCAAAAGGCGCCAGAAGTCAGCAAAAAAAATCCATGTCAAGCGACCGGTGACTCGCAGCGTCTCCCGGGCGCGAAGACATAGAGAAGATTCTCCCACTCCTTCAAGTCAAGGACACCAGAGCAATCACTCTTCGAGCTCTTCATCCAAAAGAATGAGCTCCAGCTCAGTCACCAAGACGATATCCTCATTCGACTCTCGAAAGATGAACGTCTTAGTCACAAATGCTGAGCAGCCTCCGCCGCAAGATGACGTAGCCGCACGTATCCAGCAGCTGGAGCAGGGACAGCAGAGGATAGAAGCTCTCATGGAGAACTTACTTCTTACCCTCCAACGTCCACTGCATAATGAAGCTCCTCCAAGTCACCACGAAGAGGAGGTGAATGAGTCACGCGCCCTTACCAAAAAGGACGTTGACGATATCCTCGCCAAAGCAAAGGAAGAGGATTCACTAAAGGAAAATGGAATCAAGCCACCATATCCCCTATGGATGGACTCGGTACCGTTTCCTACCAAATTCAAACAGCCCACTCTCCAAACATATACGGGGAAGGGCTCGGCCAGACAACATGTCATCCATTTCAAGATCCTGACGGGAGCCATCGCGGATCAAGACGCCCTCAAGATCCGTCTCTTCGCAAGTACCCTAAAAGGTACGGCCTTTGATTGGTACTCCACTCTTCAGGAGGACTCTATCCAAAATTGGGCCATGATGGAGACACGCTTCCTAACTCACTTCAAAGGTGAGGATCATCCTGTGACTATGGCTCAACTCTGCAGCCTAAAACAGGGAGAGAATGAGTCGACATACGACTACATTCACAAGTGGAAGGCAATGGCGTACAAATGTTCAGATGTGCTGCCACAAGCGTCGCTGGTCGACATCTGCCGTAACAACATGAGAGCAAAGATACGCTCCATGATTATCGGCAACAAATCAAAGAATCTGGGAGAACTCCTAGAAGCATCAATGGAGGCTGAGACGGTGATCAAAGACCTCAGCAGTCAGAAATCATCAAAGAAGGAACCGACCGCCATTGCAACCTCGAAGCAAAAGAAAAAGGAGGTTCTCAATGTGCAAACAAAGTCTGCTCCGCAGCCACCAAAGAAAGCTGAAAACAAAGGTGCAGGTAAGAAACCTGAACTCTCTGATGCCTTCAAAGAACGAGTAGAAAAGAAATACCCGTTCGATGAAGATGTCGAAGAAATCTTCGAGGCTCTCCTGGCAAACGGGAAGCTCACCCTGCCTGAACCCAAAAGACCAGGAGATGTTGGCAAAACCAACGATCCCCGGTACTGTCCATACCACCAGATGATCTCGCATCCTCTCAACCAGTGCTTCGTTGTGAGAGAAAAGATCAACGAGATGTGGAAAAACGGAGTCATCACCTTTGACAAAAACTATGGGTCTGCCTCCGTCAACATGGTGTCATATGGACAAACACAAAAGTCACCAAAGAAGAAGGTCACTACTTCCTTCAAGGTGATAAAAATGGCTCAAACATCCCAAGAGCTAGTCCCGTGCCCAACACCAGATGGACAGCCCATATGGGTACATCCCGATCTCCTGGAAGATGAAAACTGGGAGATCGTCAAAACAAAGCCGACCGCTCAACAGCGAAGGCAAGCCAGGAGACAACTCCGCAAGCTTAAACAGCAGGAGAAAGCTCAACCAAAACAAGAAGTTCCTGAAAAGACAGAAACTTCCCCTACCCCTTCACTGGGGGCAGCAGAAAAGTCTCCTTCCGAGACTTCGAGGCCAGCAAGGAAATTCACCCTTGGTGATTTCATGCCATCACTACTCAAAACTGAAGACATGCAGGGGGCATCATACTCTTGCAATTCAGTAATTGGATTCCCCATAGATGGGTACGAGTCCAGTGACACCGCCAGTGACACCGATGAATGGGAGGAATCCCTCGAAACAGGAGAATACCTCTCCGACGAGGAATGGATCCCCGAATCCCATCTCATGCCGGTGATCTGGTATAACCCTTTACAACCACAGGGATCTTGGTCTGATGATGAAGGAGACCAAGAGGTTGTTCAGGAAAATGCTGTTGACACGGCACCTGCCAATGCTCCGGTAGAACCCAATCAGGAGGAACTACAAGGAGCAGATGAAGAAGAAGATCTGGCTCCTATGCCTGATCTCGAAGAATATGCAAGGATCTTGCAGCGTCTTGCCATAGAACAAGGACAAGATCACATCAATCGGCTTCATCGCAATCCAGAACCGGTGATCCCGGAAAATCTACAGGAGTCCCCTCCAGTAACTCCTGAAAATGAAGAAAATTGCTGGGTGGATGATCCCCTTACATCAGAGGATGAATCTGACTCCCAACAATCCGTTCCGGAGACGTTTCCTATTGCTTGCAATGCGATAGTTCGAGACGACAGCGCCTCTGGAGCTTCATCTGCCGAGGCCACAAACTCCCATACTACATCAGGTAGTATATCCTCTGATATTGCTACCTCGGAGGTGCCATCTTCTCAACCTTCGTCTTCTGAGACTGTCACATCAGAGTACAGACCTCTTCTGGCTGACCACCTTGAAGACGTCTCTACCGATGAAGTCTACCCAGTCAACTGGTCCCAGATGCCCAACCTCATGGGTGATGTCTGGACCGATGAAATTGTAAACAAAGAAGACAAATTGTTGGACGCTGTTCAGGACTTGTTCCCGGAAAATGCTCCATGCAATGCAATCACTGAGGATGGTAATGTTGACACGGAAGCATCTTCAGCAAATGAAAAGGATCGGCCCCTCAATCTCGAGGGTGGACTTCCGAATGAAGAACCGCCTCCAGAAGCTCTCGAAGTTGGTAAAGGTACCCGCTCTGGCCGGGATTACCACAAAAACTACAATCCAACTTCTTCTTCTTATGTAAATCCTTCGGGACAAAATGTAAGCGCCCCAAGTGGCAACATTAATGAAAATGCAGGCCCTAAGGAGGCTTTCAAGTATGACTTGATTGAGCACTTTAGACACATACCTGCACGTCTGCACATCCTAGACTTATTACGAATGTCTCCCCAAACTCGTGATAATCTCATTTCAGAACTGCAAAGACTGAATGTGGATGTCGACAAGCATGCCCCACAAGTCCTACAAATTGAAATGGACTATAGGGTTAAAAAATCAAATGCCTCCTCAAAAGGAGAAAAGAAGAAGACTGAGGGATCTTGCAATGATTGCCTCTCAGTTCAAAAAGCAGCAAGTGCAACTATCGCCTTCACTAAGGAAGACCTCCTACTAGGCGAAACAAAGCACAACCGGCCCTTATACTTTACAGGGTACATCAAAGAGATGCCGATACACAGAGTACAGATCGATCCGGGTTCTGCCCTCAACCTCATCTCTACTTCGGCACTCGAAGAGCTGGGCATCCCGCCTAGCAAGCTGAGTCACACATCCGTGTCTATCTTTGGATACGATGGAAGCACTCAGAGGCCTATCGGCAAGATTAGGTTCAAGTTGCAAATCGGTGATCTTATCTCTGAAGTCACTGTATATGCAATAAAGACCCCCTCATGCTACAACATCCTTCTCGGACGCCCCTGGATACACGAGAGTGGTGTTGTTCCTTCAACTCTTCATCAGTGCATCAAGTTTGTTGGCAACGACGGCTTAGTACATCGGGTATTTGCGGACAAAAAGCCTTTCAAAGGGAAAGAAGTCCATTTTGCAGACTCGCAGATGTACAAAGATGAAAACGAAGAAAAGGAGAAAGAAACAGCATCCTTTGCCGAAAGTCTCCAGAAAGATAAAGGCAAGGCTCCTCAGCAATCACCGGAAGAAAATCAACCATCCGGCAAAATCGAGGAAATCAACCAATCTCCCTTTGTTGTCTCCCTCAAGTCTTCAAAGCCGCTGGTGATCACTACCAAGGCAAAGAAGACCAAACAAAAGCCTGGGGGCAAGTTTGTCATCTCCTTTGTGTCTATTATGCAAGACACAGATTCGGATTCAGAGACAGAAGACGACGCGTCGTCAAGCCAAGCTGATACTCAGCAAGCTCAACCTGCTCTCACTCCATTGGAGGCACCTGCTGGCATAGGCGATCCAGCATCAGCTTCCTTCGTTGTTCCGACAACCTCACCAAAAGAAAAGTCGATCTTTTTCCACAGGTCGGCGGCTTCTTCATCAAACTCTTCGCTTGAGCCTTTCCAAAACGAAGGTATGCCACAACTATCCTTGTATAGTCCAATGGCGCAAGCTATCATGAAGAAAATGGGCTATGACGCTCGAAATCCAATCGGCTTGGGAGGTGGCCACGGTATCCTCGTACCATTGGAGCCCACCCTGACAAAAGGCCAGCAGGAGGATTGGAAACTCTATCGTCATATAGAAAAGTCTTCATACGGACTGGGCTACGACCCTGATGCTCCCATGAGACGGTTGACCCAAAGGCTACAAAGTCGTCTGGCCGACGAAGCCTCAACATCTCGTGTCTGTGAAGATATTGATCTCCCT
>QPKB01000008.1:21135093-21202009 GCA_003546025.1 Camphora micrantha | reverse complement strand
TATGCATTCATGTTAGTTTTGTCTTTGATTTAGAAAAGTGTTCCACAAGTAAAGTATTTTCTTGATATTTCGATTTAACAATGTTTTACATGCTTTCACTTAAGTGATTTCTTGCCAAACCGTTGTGTTTGATGCTTGTATTATGGTGTCCAGGTGCAGGAGACCCTCCCTTTGAGGAGGAGTGCCAGGAGGAGGCCGTTGGGCCCAACCTAGCCCGTGAGTGGCAGCCCGATGACGTCATCTAGACGTTGGGGTGGTGCATGAGTTCCGTTGGATCACCTTTTTGGGATTTTTTTGTTATACTTTTGGTATTGTATTGGCCTATGTTGGCCTCTTATTGGGAAGTGTAATAACTTAACTTATTTTGTTAACTTTACAACTTGAATTATGGGAATGCCTTGTTATGTTTCATTCTGATATTATGTCTCGATGTCATTATGTTTCCTATTATGACATGATATGATAAGATGTGATTTGCCACGCGCTTCCGCATACTTGATCGTGTGAGTGGGTTGTCCCATGCGTGTTTGTTTGGAACCCTCACCGCGGGAACCTGTGGGAGGTCTTTAAATCTTTCAAAATTTTTAATTAACCGCCGCGGCCTCGGTCCGGGGTCGCGACACTTCCTTCTTTTCTACCACCTTTTCCAACCTAATTGGCCAACTGAATACATGAATGTAACATGCTATCAAGGCTCACATTTGGGTATTCATTTCATACTAAAACAAGTCATTAACTTAGCAATCCATTTCAAAATCCTTGAAATCCTTTCTTATCAAAACAAATCCAAACTTCAATACAAGCAAGACTTGACTAAAAGATATGAAATCTGAATGTTTGGAAAGCTATTAAACATGCTTGCATTTTCTAAAACAAGATCACAACATGAAAACCTAAATAAATCAAAACATTTATACCAAATCACAAATCCATGAACACACATGCACAACAACTTAAATAGATCACTTGCCTTGGTCAAATGAACACGAGATCTTACTTCAAGCACTCCAAATCACAGATCAAGTCAAGATCTACAAACAAAACCCACGAAATTCATTCAAAACTCACCCAAAAATGCAACCAAACAACCCATTTCGAAATAGGGGTTACAAGTTAGAAAAACAAGATCTTTGGAAGTAGAAAAAACTCCATTGAAGAGATGGGTTGAAGATCTTACCTAGAGGTACCCAACCGAAATGCAAAGAAGAAGATGAAGATCTTTCTCACAAGGAAACTTCAAGAAAATGGTACCAATAGCAAGCTTGAGATGAGAGAAAGAAGATGATGGTCTTAGATTTCCATTTGGAGGCTCATAGCTCTTGGATCTATGAAGAGAAGGAGAGGGGAACAATGGGTTTTCTCAGCCTAGGGTTGCAGAGATCTGGGAATGAAGAGAAAGAGAGAAGAAGGGATCTTATGTGCTAGACAAATGGGCCCGACGAGTGGGCCCAAGTGGGCCCTTAGGTGCAAATCTTGCATGGGTCAAAACATGATCTTGTGGGCCTCAAATGAAGTTGACGAAGAAGGATAAAATGATCCTTGAAATATCTAGTTTCCAAAAAGTATATTTTTGACATGGTTTTGGGATCTCGAAAATCGTGTCCAGATTTGAGTGTGAAAAGGCTGTTTTACCCTTTTTGGCCAAAAACTTGATTTTCTGGGCTTCAAACACAAACGAGCTAAACACGAAAGTTGCACATAATCATAAAACCAATCAAATGAGATGAAAATCACGATTAACACAAAACCAAACACAATCTTCCCACGCTTGCACGTACACTCAGGCCTTCCTGAGTGAGCCTAATAAATACTAAACGTTCTCAAACTCCCCAAAGCTATAACCATGACTAAAACCAATCATAATCTAACCCACTTAACTAAACCCAATCAAGACTAAGCACACACTAAGCGAACACTATTGGGTTAATCCTGGGTTGGGGTTTGACAGAATGAGCTGAAGAACCACAAGGTACGCATCCTTTTTCACTGCTTTGTTGGGTTAAGTCTTTAATTTACGTTTAAGTTTAAGTTTAATTTTAATTTTAAGTATTTTATTTTTAAGTTCAAGTTTGGTTTTAATTTTAATTTTGAGTTTGGTTTTAGTTCTTCATTTAGTGAGTTGATTTCTTTTATGGAATTTAATTTGGCAGGTCACTTGGCGTCCTCATTAGGGCGGCCCAGCTGATAAGCTGACTATAGTGCAGGAGGGGAAAGATTTACTTGATAGGATATATGGCTCCACACACCACAAATTGTTATTAGGCATGTCGTTAACAGAGTCACATGACAGCTAGGGCATTATATGGTCATTTCAGTTGATGAGGCAATCATAAGTCGATTTTATATGGGATGGATCCCTTTGTGATTTAAGAATGAACTTGGAGCATTGGGGAATTACGTGAAATGTTGAAGGGATTTTCCATAACGGTACTTACTCTCACAGTTATACTCTTGCAATGCCTCCTATTCTATTGGAAACTGTGTAGAGACGATCGAGGCCCTATGCTGCTGTTGTTGCAGTAGTTATGATTGGTGTTTGTTATCTATTTATGTTGATTATGAGTTGTTGACCATTGGTGTTGTATATATGATGGAGGGATGTTGTTTCTAAGTCTATTCTTTCACTCTGATGTATGTATTACGATGTGTATGATGTGTACAAGTGCATGTAGCACTTATAATGTGAGTGCATGTATTGTAGTTTGATTTAGAAGTGCCTTGGTTGTGTGTATGGTGATAGAATGGACTCCCTAAGGGGCACTGAGGGATCATGTGAAGTGTGTGTGTTTTATATATATATATATATATGACAGGTTTGTACTCGATGATTCTCTCAGGGTCTGAAAAATAAGGGAAACTTTGGCAAAATCTCTTTATGTTTTTAAATTCGTGTGTAGACATGTGACAGAGGGAGCATTAGTAGTTTAGAGTTAATGAAGCGAGATTTCATATAATAAAAAGAGAATAAGCACAATCTCTCATCAATCTAAACTTAGTAAGCAACATAGAATTAAGTTCTCAAACAACGGGGAGTACCTGAGTGTGTGACATTTGTAACCTATGCAACTTTATGTTTTGAGGCATTCACAACATCAGCTATAGATATGAAGGCATATGCTAAAGATAACTGTATTTTCGAATCGCACAACATGTGATATCATAAAAGGGTGTGCACAGCATACATCTATAATCAAATTCATCATAGGATATCGAACAAATATAATTTATATCTCTTAAGTTTGATCACCATCACTTTATTCTTTTCAAATCATGAGGAGTCGTGCACAAAATAATACCCATAAAAAAATGCCCCAGCTTATGGGATGTTTTACATATAATCAAGGTTGGGTTCCCTGCAAGGTCTCATAAACAAACTTGTTAGTTTAATATTTTTAGGGCCCCCTGCAAAGTGTGGCTAAGGTGGCATTTTCTTTCTCGGTAAAAATGTCAAGGGGCCATTTTGGCACTCAAGCTTTGAGAATAAAAAGATTGGATTCATACCTTATGAGATATGTTTCTCCTGCATCCAACCAAAAGTCATTAGTAGTAAAGGCGTGTATGAGGTGAGTGTGTATAGGCTAGTGAGTGCTTGTGACAGTTGTGCATACGATGAGGACCCATATTGGGAAGCCGTGTGAGATAGACATATATTCATATGTATATATATATATATAAAATGCCCCAGCATAAGACTAGCATCTATATATATTGGCTGTGGGTGAGGGTGTGGAAGTAGATTAGCTTCCCGATCCATGATATTCATTGTGGTGGTAACATAGTCTTCCTTAACTATCCTTTGGAGGTTAACCCTCACGGGCCCCCTTTCGTAGCTGCTTGGTCTTTCTGGCTGAACTTTGGAGAGCATCTGACTATCTCCGAGGCTCATTCGTGAGTTGTGTTAGTGTGTGGGGTGGTGAGTCACCGTGCTACCTTAATGTTGTGGTTCTCGACTACCTCTTACTTAGTTTACCCGATGAGTACCCATGTCACTTCAGCGAACTTAATTCTAATAAAAAAATTCTTCTTTTTTCTAATCTTTTTTGGGTTTTTTTTTTTTACATGTGACTGTGCAATGCCTGGGTCCCTTAAGCTTTCTAATTAACCCATGTAATGAGCATTCGGCCAATGACTCCCAAACCAGGTGGCTTTAGGGCACTAGATATGTAAATATCCCTATGGGCTTACTGGCTCGAGTTAAAAAGGCTACGAACCCAAACTAGTCACAAAGCTTTTATTCTCTTTAGAACTTCATCTCTCCTTTTTTTTGTGAATAATTGAGAAGCTTTCATGACATGAGCGATCTCACCTACAAACCTTCACATTGAGTGGCTTCAACCGTGCGGAATTTGTGTGGGGCGGACTCACCATTTTGTGTATTTATAGGTGTTAGTGTGTTTGAGTTCCAAGTTTGATCAGAGTGCATCTCTTCGATTCTCCCACGAGATTTTTACAACTACTCTAGAGAGCAAGGAGGGTCATACTCTGCAAGAAGTAGAGAAAGGTCAGACTGTGTACCTTTCAGATACATAGCATTCCATGGATCGGGGAGCTTTTCCCCTTCTGCATTTACTAGTCTATATGCATTTCCAGAATATGCTTCTTTAATTACATAAGGGCCTTCCCAATTGGGTCGCAACTAACCTCTGGGATGTGGAAGCTAGGATGGTGTGATGCGTTTCAATACGAAATCACCAACTTTGAATTTTCTTTCTTTGACATGTTTGTCATATGCTCTGGCAATTTGCTTCCGGTATACTTGTGTATGTTCTGTTGCCTTCATTCTTCTTTCATCGAGCAGGTCTAGTTGAAGTAGCAATGCTTCTCTCATCTGGTCTTCTATTATATCTTCGTTTAGCTGGACAAGCAGTGACAGGTGAAGGATTTTGAGAAGAAGGACTGCTTCCATTCTGTAGGTTAAAGAGTATGGGGTTTCTCCTGTAGGAGTTCTTATTGAAGTCCGGTATGCCCACAACGCTTCAACCAAACGGTCTGGCCAATCGTTACCTTTGGTGGTTTGCACGGTCTTCTTGATGATCTTCAATAAGGTCTTTTTGGTTGCTTCGGCCTGACCATTTGCTTGGGGATAATATGGGGTTGAATGATGCAATTCTATGTCGTATTTTGTGCACAACTCGTTTATTTGTTGAGATATAAACTGTGGGTCATTGTCTGTTATGAATACCTTGGGGATGCCAAGTCAAGCTATTATGTTCTTTTTAATGAATTTGACTACGGAGGCAGCTTTAATGTTGACATATGCCTTAGTTGTTGTTGTTAATATGAATGCCTCGGTAGTTCTTAAATCTCCTAATGTGGTCAACCAAGCTACCCATTTCTGTACCCACTAGTATATAGACACCTATCCATCATCAACAATTGGTTTTCCTGGGGCAGTCTCGGTTCTGAAGCAAAGGGCAAAGTTTTGCTATCTGTCTTATTAGTCTCACTCATGATCTCTTTAAGTCGCGATTGTTTTAGTAAAAGAATTTTGCACCATTATGGCTCGCCTATGCATTTTATGATGATCAGACAATTATGATTTTATATTGTTTATACTTTTTTTTTTTGTAATTTTTGATTTTTTTGGGTTTTTAGGGTTTTGTGATTTTTATGGGTTTTTTATTTTTATTTTTACATAATCCTAAGTAATAACTAATTCATTCGGGCCTGCTTGAATTTGCAGCCCTTCATTGGCAAGAAGCCCAGGGTTTGCCTAGTATGATTATGATTTTTCATTGTGTGTGCTAGTGATGTGTTGTGCACTTTGAACATTTTGACTATTCGAAAACGTGCACATTTAAGACCTTTCGACCTACGTGCTTTTATTAGTGGATATTTGGTCTAGGTCTTATCATTTTGCTCTCTTCGGAAACGAGAGCGTTGAAATGTTTTAGACCTCCGCCATTTGGGCCTTGGTCTGATGACAATATATCTCACTTGCATTTTATTATGGTGTCTTCGTTGATACTTGTGATTTGTTATTTGTTGTTCAGGTCCTAAAATGGTGCATTTAGTCCAAACGTTTTTATTTTGGTTCATCCGGAAACGAGATCGTTGAAATATCTAAGACCTCCGCCATTTGGGCCTTGGTCTCATGTTAAAAGGTTTTATATGTGTCTCCTTATGTTGACTTCTTTGAGAATGTGGATATGACTTCACTCGTTGATGCATTAAGATAAGGCTCTTATATTGGAGACCTTTAGTTTTCTCTTGCCGAAAACGAGAGCGTTGAAATGTTTTAGACCTCCGCCATTTGGGCCTTGGCCTTGAAGAGTTTGGATAATTAGGAGATTTGTGATCTTTGAATATGATTCCTATTTTTACTTGATGATCTATGGTCTTTTGTTTTCCTAATCATTTGACCCTCATCTTTCGTGTGAACCATATGATTTTCCCTTTTTCTTTGGGCTCTGGGTTTTGTTGTAGTGCGTCTATCTTCCTTGAATGTAGTTTGTCCATGTTTTGGAAGGTGTACTCTAACTTTTCTTTGTAACCTAGCAAACTTACATCGTGAGAGTCTTTGAGCAAGGTTGTAATCTTGAAGTTTTGGTTGTGTCACTACTGGATGGTCATGTGGGCTAAGATTTCCCTTAGTCGTGGGAATTTCTACATTGTTCTTTGGGACTATTGGAATCTTTGGTGGCACATTTGGGTAAGTACCTAAAAGTTCTTCTGCAGTCAAATCTCCGAAAGTCTTTCCTAGAGCTTCGGGAGTGGTATCAATTCTTTCGTGGAAACTAATTGGGTCAAACTCTATTTGGCTTTCTAGTTTGGGAATGATCTCTGTTGTTGTGCTTGGATTTTGATCTTTATGGACAGGATACCATTCTAGTTGAAGGATCGGAGTTGGATCAACCCTTGGTAGTTGACTTTTCTCAAAGTATTCTATGTAATCTTGGGTCATGATTATTGGATTAGTCAAGGGCGGGCATGGTAAACCTTTTAGAATACTCTGAAGTCTTAGTCTCACAATTAAATGGGCCTTAATCAGGGCAAATATAGGACTAGGCTTTATCTCATTATGGAAATTATGCTTGTCCTCTAAGATTAGTTTGATTATATCATTATCCTTTGATCTTCTAAGGAGGTTTGTCCCGTTTGGCTCACTAGTGAAGATATCATTTGATTGTGGTTCCTTCTCTAGGGTCTTCTCTAATGAGATGGTAGGACCTATGTGAGAGCTTCCTCGTTGGATTTCAATGGCAGGCCTAATAGTCTCTTGGTGCCGATTCTCAAGTAACGCTTTAGTTTCTATGATAGATTCGGATGGCTTTATTCGTTCTAGTGACATACTCAACAAGATCGACTTCTTCCTAATCGTAGATTTGAGTTTCTCTATGTCTATTTGCAACTCACTAAACATACTAGGACCAAGAAATTCTACTCCAGATTCTTTTTCATTCTTTCTTGGCTCAACCGGTGTTGGGATGAGTTCAAGATGCGTCAATCTTTGTTTAAGGTGGTTTTGTTTATCATTTGGTTGCGTGTTTATTTGTCTTTGGATCATGATTTGGGTTTTGCATGATGGCCTGGGATCCAAGTTCTTTCGTTTGTAACGTGGTCTATGTCTTTTTGTGGTATTCATCTTAGATTGAGGTTGTGGATCTTGTATGATTTTGTTTATTTGTGTTTGGTGCTTGACTCCAAATGAAGATGGTTTGACTAATCCATGAGTTTCCATACTCGATTCTAAATCATTTGAATCAAATCTGATTGTTTTGTGTGTTTCAGAAGTTATGATATCAAAATCTTTAATTAGTTCATCCACGCGATCCATTTGATGGTCAAGTATCTTCATTGTCGTCATGAATTCAGATTCTTCGTGTGGGTCATTAGGTTGTATTATCTCATCTGTCTTCAATTGAATCGTTATGTCTTTTATTTGTTGTGTTGAATGTTCTTCATTTGGTTGTGTTTGGGGTAGCATTCGCGGTTTTAATATTTCTGATTGTATGGTTGTTTGTGATATATTTAGTTCGTTCATTTGATGAGTAGTGATCTGGGTTTTACCGTCCCAAGTTTCATGTTCTTCATAATCTTCATTAAGCATATTATAGAAGTCCTCAGGAGGCATGTCTTTAAAGATGGGGTCGTAAATCTCATCGGAAGATTTAGAAGTTTGGTCATTTGGTGGATAATAGGTTACTTTAGGGGCTAAAGTTGTCAAATATGGAGGATCATAGGTCCAATTCTTGAGAACATGATCCGGTGGGCAATTAATTATGGGATATGGTGTGTCCATGATTTCTTCGTTTTCGAGTTGATGGAAGGGTGCAAAATATGTTCTAAGAATTCGTATCCCCTCTTCTACCTCGTAGTCTTTTCATAATGTTGGGATCTTGATCTCTTCGGTCATAAGTCTTCTTAGAGTTTCTGAGATTAGTCCAAGTTCCCATTCTAGATATTCACCACCTATCAATTGTTCTTCTAGGGGCTTCCTTGTATTTGCATATGAATCATTCTTTGGAGTGATACTCTTAAACCAGTCTAGGTCGGGCAACTCTAGCTCACTTATGTCCACCATCGTAGCAAACTCTTCTTGGATTTGTTTTCGAGATACTTTGGTTTTGTGTGGTAAAAATGAATTTTGGTTTTTAGTGTTTGTGTGTGAGTTTCTATCTTGGTTTTGATTGGATGTTTGACTAAGCTGGTCGGTTGGAGCGCGAGTGGATTGTTGATATATGATCGTTGGAGATTGAGTTGGTGGATGGGTTGGATTGGATGGCATGGTTGGGTGTGGCTAGAATGGGTCAACGATCATGGCAGGTGTTGTTGTTTGGTTGAATGGTGAGGGTTGCGTAGGATGATGACTTTCATTGGATGGCGTGGATTGGAATGGTTGATAGGTCGGATAAGGATGCATGGTTATGGAAGGTTGGATAGGTTGATTAAGTTGATTATGTTGGACGGTTTGGATTGGTGAGGGGGTTAGATCGGGCAAGATGGTCATGGGTGGTTCGATGGTTTGGATTGGTGAAGGAATTTGATTGGATGGGAAGGTTGGGATGGATTGGTTGGTTTGATTAGGCGAAGGAGCTTGATTGGATGGGATGGTTTGGATGGATTGGCAATCTTGATCAGGATGGATTAGGATTTGGTTTGTTGTTATATGTTGTGTATTTTGGATGTTGATTCGTTGATTATTAAGGTTTAAATTTTGAATTATATCATGATCAATGTTTTGATAATTTAAATTTGTGTGCATTGTGTTTTGATTCGATCGAGCATGATATTGTTGAGTTGGTTGGGAAGTGGTTTGATATGATTAGGGATGATGGATTGGGCCATGGTTTGGCCTCATGTGTTCGTAAGAGGTGTGGTGATTGTTTAAGTAGTTGTTTGCATAAAAGTGTTGTGTAGATCTAAGGGAAGAAGTTTGAGTTGTTATGGTTTGGTTGGAAAGGTATCGATAATTTTGTGTTTCGTTGTGGTAGTGTTGGTTTTTATTCATGTATAAGTTGTGTAAGTTTTGAAAATCTTGAGTAGTATGGTTCATGTAAGATTGGTAATTTGAGTTGAGCATGCAAGATGTTTGAGATGCAATTGTTCGATGTGGATTTCGATAGGCCATCTTATATTTGATTTCCAAAGTAATTATCATACAATATCATGTAGCACCAGGAGTTTGTTTTTTTCTTTTTTTTTTTTTTGGTTCAAAATAGAAGGGAGGGAAGAGGAGAGAAAGTTTATTTTTTTTTTTTTTGAGTTTTTTTTTATAATTAATTTTTTTTTTAGTGGTGAAAGGGGAAAGTTTTAATGATGGTTTCTTTCATATGCTATAATTAAGGGAGGCTTCAGTAGGCAGTATATTCAGATCTCAGGTTTAACTTCGGGCTATTCTCATAACAACCCTAAACTAAATGGGACACGGACATCTGATCATTAACTGGATGTTCGTGTTCTAGAATAAAACTCCAAAAAGACCCAATTAAGTGATAAGAAAACACAAGAGGTCCCATCACGATCGCCAGGCTGTCGGATGTGAATTTTGATCCCCCCAGGGGGGGGGGGGAGGAATAGCCATTCAACTATATATGCTATTTAAATTTTTACATCAAAAATGAGGATTCCGACTACCTTCAAAATCGACGGATCATGATCGCTGGCTACGATAACGGCCGTAACACCGTTCTTCGACAGAAGCCGAAGAAAAATAAATGGGAGAAAATAATTGGGTGGGTTCTTTTTCTCGTCTAATGTGCTGCCGGCAACATGCGACGGTTGTCTTGTCACATTGATTTGGGTCTCTTTGGGTCTCTTTAATATAGGGTCAATTCAGGGTTATGAGTTAAAGTCCAAATAAAGGTTAATCATCACATAGCAAAATCATAGTATATCCAAGTAAAATGAAATAATTAAAATAAAGAAAATAAAAGGAGGAGGTGCCAAATATTTAAGAAGATGATTGGCCCCGTTCCCGGGTACCCCCTTCTAATTCCTTGGCAAAACAGGGTTTAAAGGCTGACTTTTCAAACCGAAATGATGATGCAAATGAGACTTTGACTTGTGATTTCTGTGTTTTTCGTGTGCGATACATGAGTGATAAAAAGTGAAAGGCCGCTGGGCCGTAATTGATTGGAGGTGGCCGATGGGCCGTAATTGATTGAAGGTGGCCGATGGGCCGGTGCTTGTTTTAGGGGGGCCGATGGGCCGTGATTGTTTAAAAGTGTGTGTGAAATCACTCATCTTATCTCGTCATTCTCATTTATTCAATTTTAGAAATCAGTTCTTCATTCCCTTTTATCATTAAGTTCGATTAAATATCTGGCACCTGAGGTGGAGGAAGAAATAAAGGAAAAATCATTTTGGGTTTATTTTGTTGGTTTTGTAGTTTTTATGGATTTTTGAAATTGGGGCTAGAAGGGCTTAACTAGGGAATTTTTACTTGGATTTACGTGATTAATGCTTTATTACTGATCATCGGATTAACCCAAACCTAAAGTCCCAGACCGTCCACATCAGCTTTCTCGATCCCCTAAAGGAACAGAAAAAGTGATGGGAAGAAGTCTAATGCTCTAATCTACCTAATGAGGGAATCCGACCTAATCCTAGGGTGTGGACAACCTAAGTTCGATAATTCCTGCGCCTAAGCAGTTTCTTGAGTAAGGTTTTAATCGGTTCTGTTTATTTTGATTCGTTTTGAGTCGTGGTTTGGTTAAGAGTTGTTTAGGGATGGATTAGGAATGTTTTAAGGTTCTGTTTTAATTGTTTAAGGTTTTGGAACTGAAGGTCTTACTTCAAATGATGAAATAAATGTTGAAATCGGTGAAATGGGGCTAGCAAAAGACTTGGGCGCACCTGTGGTGGCGCCTAAGTTCTCTGGGTGACTTGGCGCACAGGCAGTGGTGCCCAAGTACTAGATCTTGTGTTACTTGGCTAGTGACGAAGGTATTGATGTTAATTTCAGGAATCAGGGAGTTTTGTTAAGTGTTAGCTTCTGTTTTGATGTTGTTTTAGGTTTTGAGTTAGTTTATTTTAATAATCTTAAGTCCAAAACTCGAAACACAATCGGAATTCACTACTTGGATTTGACAGAGGACTTGGGCGCACATATGTATGCGCCTAAGTGTTTCCGTGCACTTGGGCACACCAGCAGTGGCGCCCAAGTCTCAATTTGATACTTTAAAATCTTCTGACTTTGGTTCGAGACTCCAAATGGGTTTATATTAATGGAATTTTTAATTTCAAGGCTGTTGTTGGTTCGGTAAAGGTTTTAAGATGTTGATTTGGGTCGAGATTGGAGATGAATATGGATTTGGTGATATTAGGGGCTAGAAATGGACTTGGACGCACCTGTGATGGCGCCTAAGTGTTTCTGGGTAACTTGGGCGCACCTACAGTGGCGCCTAAGTGGTCGGTCTGTGAGTTTCGGTTCTTTCTTAGATTTATTCACCTAAATTTGGATTTTTAGATGACCTATGTCAATAAATCTTGGGTTCCGGGTTGGTTTCAAGTCTCTGCTCTTTGGTCCATATGTCATAATGATTAGAGATTGGGATAGAGTAGGGATATTTGGATCAATGATCCTAACTTCTTAACTCATGCTAATCGCATCGTACTTAGGCAAACTAAGTGTAATCCCTCTAGGAGCAACCTGAGTGTGTTCTATGTAGTCTGGAATGGACTTGAATAGTGCTATAGTTCATTTCTTGTATGAGTAGTGGGTTGGACAAGAGATCTTGACACGAGTTGGCTCTTTTCCTCAAGAATTTCTATTGATTTTCGGACTAAGTCTAAAATTATCAACAAGCATCTTCATCGTCATTAATTAATTTGAATTATGCCATTAACCATTCAATTATGGGTGAAATGGGGGCACCATTATATATGACAGGTGTTTAATGCTATTGTGGAGGGCCAAATGAGGTGTCTACAATTCCTTTCTAACCAAAGCCCATTTTGTATTCTTAAAGGTGATTTTGGATATCAAATCTGTTGTTGATGATGAAGAACCCCTAAAGATCCTAGCATTCCTTTCCTTCCAAATTGACCATAAGATAGCAAATGGTATCATTTTCCATAAAATTCGGCCACAACCCATAAAACACCCACCCAACCAAGACTCTGCCACATCCACAATACTCTTCGGACAACACCATGAAAAACCGCACTTCCCAATAAAGCTGCTCCAAACTCTGAAGGCCACCTCACATTGAAGAAAAAGATGATCTACAGACTCCTCATCTTTACCACACATCACATAGGTATTTGAGATATTGTTAGATGTCAATCCTCTCCTTCTTAGATTATCAACTATGGAGACTTTTCCTGCAACTGCCAACGAACAAAAAGCCTCGACCCGAGGAGGAGCGAAACCTAACCACACAAGGGAAGAGGTGGCCCTATGAGAATGAGTTCCCTCCAACGCCAAGTAGAAAGCTTTAGAAGAGAACTCCCTAGAAGTGGAAGGCTTCCAAATCCGAGAGTCCTTGGAATCCCTGCAAAAAAAGGTGTTAGGAAGAATACTCAACAACTCCTCATACTGATTCCCTTCCAATGGCCGAAGAGTCCTCCTAAATGGCACCCCCCACACTAAGCACTCATTCCTCACCTCAAAGCATTCACTTACAGAAGATTCTTTATTGACTGCTAACCTAAAAGGCCTGGGAAACAAGTCACAAAAGGATCCTATCCCCAACCAGTCATCCAACCAAAACCTAACTACTTGACCATCACCCACCAGAAAACCCACCTCCCTGTACAAAATTTTCCCCCTTACATTATAATCATCCCTAATTGAGGCAATAGCCCTCCAAATACCTGATCTACGATAATTAGGCCCAGGCTTAGGTCACCACCCCCATTTCTCCTCACCATATTTAGTAGCAATCAACCTTCGCCAAAGAGCCTCATTTTCCTCCCTAAACCTCCACCACCATTTAGCCAACAAAGCCCAATTTTTTTTCTCCAAACTACCAAGACCAAGACCTCCCTTGGATTTAGGCTTGATCACCTCACTCCACTTCATTAAGTGCAATTTCTTCTTCTCCCCATGGCCCTCCCATAAGAAGTCCCTCCGAATGCGGTCCAACCTCTCAATCACCGCCTTCGGCATTTTGAAGAGAGACATGTAATAAACCGGAAGATTGGACATACAAGCTTTAATATGGGTAATTCTCCCTCCTAAAGACAGATAAAGCTTCTTCCATGAAGCCAATTTTCTCTTAAAATTTTCAATCACCGGATTTCATAAGGATTTACATCTAGGCTTAGCTCCAATAGGCAACCCAAGATATATGATGGGAAGCTTCCCTGACTTACAATTAATAATATTTGCCAAAGACGGAGTGGTCTCCTCTGAGCACCCTATTCCCACCAACATACTCTTGGAAATATTAATCTTCAAACCTGATACCAATTGAAAACAACAAAGGATTCTCTTAAGAGTCACAATTTCATCCCTCCTTGAAGAACTGAAAAGAATGGTATCATCTGCGAACTGAAGATGCGTGATAACCTCGGTGCTCCGGCCCATCTCAAAGCCTCTAATCAACCCCACATCTTTTGCTTTCACCAAAAGTAAACTCAACGCTTCTACCACAACTGTAAATAGGAACGGAGATGGGGGATCCCCCTGCTGAATACCTCTCGAAGCTTTGAACAACTTGGACGGAGAGCCATTAACCAAAATAGAAAAGGAAGTAGTAGAAATGCACTCGCAAATCCATCCACGCCAGATCCCTCGAAAGCCAAACTTGAACAACATATAATCTACAAACACCCACTCCACATGATCATAAGCTTTTTCTAGGTCAATTTTGAACGACAACCCTTCTTCCTTAGATTTATTCCTGGAGTCAATGAGCTCATTAGCAATCAACACCTCATCAAGAATTTGTCTCCCTGCAACAAAGGCCCCCTGAAAGGGACTAATAATTTGAGGAAGGACACTCTTTAGACGGTTCGCCAAAATCTTAGACAACAGTTTATATGCACAACCAACGAGGCTAATAGGTCTATAATCCTTTAACTCCACTGGATTAGGAACTTTTAGAATAAGAGATAAAAAGGTTGCATTCATCTCCTTATTGATTCTTCCCCTTTAATGAAACTTAGACAATAGAAAACCAAAATCATCTTTAAGAAAATCCCATCCAACTTTAATGAAAGAGAAGTTGAATCCATCTGGGCCTGGAGCCTTATCTCCATCACACTCCTCTAATGCTCTACGCACCTCGTCCTCCTCAAACTTCCTTTCCAGCCAACTCCGGGAATTTGAAGAAATAGAAGGAAAGGATAGGCCGTCAAGCTTTGGCCTTACACTAGCATCACTCTTATAAAGATCTTCATAAAATCGCGCAACCTCTTCCTTGATCTCGTGTGGACTCGCGAAAGCCCTCCCACCACGACGAATCTTCCCAATATAGTTGACTCTGCTCCTCATGCTAGCCATCCGATGAAAAAATCTTGTGTTTATGTGTCAACCCCAACCCAGGATTAACCCAATAGTGTTTGCTTAGTGTGTGCTTAGTCTTGATTTGTGTTTAGTTATCGTGGGTTAGAATGTGATTAGTTTTGGTCATGGTTATAGCTTTGGGGGAGTTCGAGAACGTTTAGCGTTTATTAGGCTCACTCAGGAAGGCCTGGGTGTACGTGCAAGCGTGGGAAGATTGTGTTTGGTTTTGTGTGAATCGTAATTTTCATCTCATTTGATTGGTTTTATGATTATGTGCAACTTTCGTGTTTAGCTCGTGTGTGTTTGAAGCCCAGAAAATCAAGTTTTGGCCAAAAAGGGTAAAATAGCCTTTTCACACTCAATCTGGACACGATTTTCGAGATCCCAAAACCATGTCAAAAATATACTTTTTGGAAACTAGATATTTCAAGGATCGTTTTATCCTTCTTCGTCGACTTCATTTGAGGCCCATAAGATCATGTTTTGACTCATGCAAGATTTGCACTAAAGGGGACCCACTTGCAAGCACTTAAGCTACTTTCCCCTTTCCCTTTCCCTTTCCCTTTCCCCATTCCACAACAAAATCCTGCAACTTCCTTGCCCTAGGTTGAGAAAACCCTCTTTTCTCTTCTCCTTCTCTTCATGAATGCTTGAGCTAGGAGACTCCAAATGAAATTCTAAGACCATCACCTTCTTCCTCTCAAGACAAGCTTTCTATTGGTACCATTTTCTTGAAGTTTCTTGTTAGAAGAGATCTTCATTTCTCTCTTTGCATTTCGTTTGGGCACCTTTAGGTAAGAGCAACAACCCATCTCTTCAATAGAGTTCTTTCTACTCCTAAAGAGCATGTTTTTCTAACCTATAGCACCTATTTCTAAATGGGTTGCTTGGTTGTGTTTTTGGGTGAGTTTTGAATGGATTTTTCATGGGATTTTGTAGTTCTTGGCTTGACCTTTGGTTTGGAGTGCTTGAAGAAAGAACTTGTGTTCATTTGGCTAAGGCAAGTGATCTATTTAAGTTGTTGTGCATGTGTGTTCTTGGATTTGTATTTTGGTACTAAGGTTGTGATTTATTAGGCTTTCATGATTGTGATCTTACTTTAGATAATGCAAGCATGTTTAATAGCTTTCCAAACATTCAGATTTCATATCTTTTAATCAAGTCTTGTTTTGGTTGAAGTTTGGATTTGTTTTGATAAGAAAGGGTTTCAAGGGTTTTGAAATGGGTTGCTATGTTAATGATTTGTTTTAGTATGAAATGAATGCCCAATGTGAGCCTTGACAACGTGTTACATTCATGTATTTAGTTTGCTAATTAGGTTGGAAAGATTGTAGAAAAGAAAGGAAGGAAAGAAGGACCAGTGCACTGCAGAAATCTGAACTGGGTTCTGATTTCCGCAATGTACGCAGTCGACCGGCCAAGGGGAGCGGTCGACCGGGGACACTGAATTTTTGTCCCAGTTGGCTGACTTGCTGAACTGCGGGATTTACTGTTTTTGCAGTTCACGCGGTCGACCGGCCCGGGGCGCGGTCGACCGGCGACGCAGGGTCAGGTTCTCTGGAACCTGACCAAAACACTATGCATGGAATTAAAAGTTACAACTTTGAGTCGACCGGGACTTGGCCGGTCGACCGGCTCACAGTGTACGCGGTCGACCGGCCAAGGGCGCGGTCGACCGGGCACACTGAGATTTTCTTGTTTATGCAGATTTTTGCCCATTTGCTTTTTCTTTTAAAATTTGAAAACTAGGCTATATTAAGGACCCTAAGTGGACATTGTGTGAATGGAACTCCGTGCTATATACCAACTTCGGGGACACCAAACCTTGTATTTTAAGTATAGAGTTCCAATCAACCAATGGCCAATGAATGGCCTAAGCATGTACTTGATAAAATTATCGTGTTTTGAAAGTGGATTTAAGACCGCAAGCTATGTCGTGTACTCGTTTTGAAGTCAAGTATTTAAGCTCGTTCCGAGATGTGTTTCAAGATGTGTCTCAAGTATTTTCAATATGTGTTTCAAGTATTAAATGGGGATCACTTCTATAAGTTGTGGGCATATATATTATGCATTGTGCTAGTCGTGCCTCGTCTTGTCGTGATAAGTGATTTCCCCTTTTATTTTCGATATGTTTGAATTGTGTTTCGCGTGTTTTGTGCATTCATGAACCCAAGTGAACACCACAGAGCTTGGACTGCCCTTTCAGTCTGATCCACTGTCTGGGGGTCCTTAAACATGTGAACTAACTGCAGATTAGTAGTGTATTTATTACACATCGTACGTGTCCGGTTCCGCGGCCGAAAATCCCGTATTAGTGGGAATCGTGTCGTGCTATATTATGTATATTCGTGCTTGTCGTGCGTGCTTACTCTTTTCATTATAAATGATAGAGAAAGGATGGGCTCTATGTGGATTTACTATTCATGATATATATGTTATGCATTCATGTTAGTTTGTCTTTGATTTCGAAAAGTGTTCGTAAGTATTGTTTTACGTTCAGTAAAGTATTTTAGTATATCCTCGATTTAACATTGTTTTACATGCTTTCACTTAAATGATTTCTTGCCAAACCGTTGTGTTTGATGCTTGTATTTTTGGTGACCAGGTGCAGGAGACCCTCCCTTTGAGGAGGAGTGCCCGGAGGAGGCTGTTGGGCCTGCCTTAGCACGTGAGTGGCAACCCGACGTCGTCATGTAGACGTTTGGATGGGTCACGAGTTCGATGGATTACTTTTTGGGATTTTGATATACTTTTTGGGAATTGTATTGGCTTTTGTTGGCCTCTTATTTTGGGAAGTGTAATAACTTAACTTACTTTGTTAACTTTACAATTTGAACTATTATGTGAATGCCTCGTTATGTTTTCATTCTGATATTTATGTCTCGATGTCATTATGTTTCCTATTATGACATGATATGTTAAGATGTAATTTGCCACGCGCTTCCGCATACTTGATCATGTGAGTTGGTTGTTCCATGTGTGTTTGTTTTGGAACCCTCACCGCGGGAACCTGTGGGAGGTTTAATCATCTTTCAAATAATCTTATAATCGCACTTTAACCGCCGCGGCCTCGGTCCGGGGTCGCGACATTATGTCACCTTCTTTAAGCCAGTTAACTCTTGACTTCTGCCTCCACGAGATTTCTTCCGATCTGTTGAACTCGCAAATACTCTGCTGGGCATCTTGTCTGACAGTAATTTCATCTGGCCTCAACTCTCGAGTCTCACCAGCTTTATCAACATCCTCCACAATTTTAACTAAAGATTCTCTAGACACATCCATCTGACCTATAACTTCTCTATTCCATCTCTTGAGATTCTCCTTGAGAGCACAAAACTTCTTACAAAGTCTATAACCTGCAAACCCGCCCACATCCTCCTGGCTCCACCAAGACCTAGCCAACTCTAGGACGCCTTTCTGATGAAGCCAACTGTTGTTAAAACGAAAAGGCCTAGGACCCCAATCCAATAACTTAGAGCATAGCTTGATGGGACAATGATCAGAGATCAACCTGGGGAGAGCCAACTGAATAACTCCTCCAAAGTGGTCTTCCCACTCCTGTGACAACAAAAATCTATCAATCCTACTCATAGCTGCATGCTCCCTGTTATTAGTCCAGGTAAATCTTCTCCCTTGAAGGGATAAATCAACCAAATCATTAACATTGATGAAGTTTGAAAACATATTCATAGTCCTAGTGATGGATCTTCTCCCTTTTATCTCATAAGGATACCTAACCATATTAAAATCCCTCCCCCCACCCCCCCCCCCTAGGACCCATGGAACATCCCATTGAGATTTGAAGTCGGCCAGTAGCTCCAAGAACTCAAGTCTCTCAGCCTCAACATTAGGCCCACACACATTGGCAACAACCCAAACAAAACCATCACTAACCCCTCTAACTTTTATAGTCAGCACCCTTTGAGACTGCATAACAGAGTCAACTGATAAAAGACCCTCCTTCCGTATTGAAATTAGGCCTCCAGAAGCCCCTACCGATGGAACCCTCTCCCAAGCACACCTGTGACTGCCCCAAACATCCCAAATAACACTATGAATATCAGAAACGACTTTTGTCTCCTGTAACAATAGAACATCCACTTTGTGATTCTTAACCATTTTTCTAACCGCCAACCTCTTCTCAGGCCTACCAAGCCCTCTCACATTTAAACTAACAACAATCATCAGAAAAGATTGAAAACTCCCACAACAGAAAAGTCAAGAGCAGCAAATTTACCCTTGGACTCTGACACCTCCAATTGGATAAGCCTCTGCCTGATCTCATATTCATTCTCGCCATAGGTTACCCCCAAAAGTTTACTTGTATCGACCACCTGAGAAGCCTCTTCCTTAGCTGCAAAAAAAACATCTTCGGAACCCCTAGGAAAATCCATCAACCTCACTTGGTGAACTTTACTCATTTCGCTGCTAATTGGAGAGTTACTACTGTCGATGGCTTGTACAAACCCTTCCATATAAAGACACTTATTACAAATCATACGGTTGTCTTGCTCATCATAAAAGCCAGCTTTGCATTTTCTGTAATTCCCTCTTCCCACCAGAACATGCACGAGAAGGCTTCTTCCATCTACCACCCATGAATTTCCTGTGTCTAGCAGTCACCATTGGCATGCTATAGGATCTGCCCATTTGCCTCAGATGCACCTTCTTCTGATTTCTCAACCCACAAGAATGACACCTGCCCTTCAGACCCTCTTGGATGGACATGGACCCACCAACAGCAATACCCCCAACTAGAGAAAGATTTGGTAGCTGGAGCAAACTCTGGTCATTACCTACATTAAAAGCCCGGCCTACCCTCATAGCTGGGCCACCTTTATCAACTAGCCCACCAAGTGCAATAGGCCTAGAAGCAAGTTCGGTCCAACCTTGAGGAGACTCGGTGACATTGGACTCAGCTAATCCATCACTGTTTTTAAACTCCAAGCCCACTGCCGATGTCCCCATCTCCCCTTGTGTTTCTGCCACGAAAGAAGTTTTGTAGCTCACTGGAACCATCGTACAGATGAAGCTGCACCCCTCTTCTGCCCTAGGAATTGACTCCTTGGATGAGTTTCTACCTAGGCAAACGACTGTGCCACCTTCATCCCTCACCTGACATGCTTCCCTAACAAGGCAAGCTTTCAAAACCCCTGTAGCTTTATCAATAAATGCCTCTGACATTTTCTTCTGCTCTTGAAAAATCGTACTTTGATGATGTCCGCTCCTTTCTTTGTTTTCCATGTCGTCCACGATAGCCGGAATAATGGCCGTCGACTCAACTTCCGGCACGAAGTCATCTTCCCTGTAGCAGCGAAACACACCACTGTCGAGCCTAACATGGCCCGTTGAAGAGGTAGGAGACCAAAACATTTTATCTCCTATAGTGTTATCAACAACCCTAGTTGGCTCCATCGTTGAGAACATAGATGGCCCAAATCCCCTACTTTCCAACCCCAGATCCTCCTTCACCAAAACTTTGAATAGAGACCCAAAAATCTTAATTTTCACCTCCCGATTAATGAACCCTATAGGATCAGTTTTCACACACAGCCTTCCAAATTCCATATTAGATTTGTCCAAAGTCTCCTTTGCAATCTTGACCACTTCGCCAAACTTTCCACCAATGGCCATAAACACCTCCTCAGCCCAACCATGGAGAGGGACACCTAAGCATTGAATCCATACCTCTCTCAGATTAGTATTGAGGCCTGGAACCCATTTCTGAAGGGATGATTGCATTTTTAAAGGCTATTGATGACCAAGTCTGGGAAATAGTGGTGGAAGGATTTACTGAACCCATCATAATTGTTGATGGGGAAACGAAACCAAAACCCAGAGCCCAATGGACTCTTGATGAGAAAAACAGGTCGAATTTCAATAATAAGGCCATTCATGCTATTTATAATGGAATTACTGCAACTGAGTTCCATAGGGTTTCTGCTTGCCCTACTGCAAAGGCTGCTTGGGATCTTCTTCAAACTGTTCATGAAGGAACAGAAATTGTCAAGCAAACTAAACTCCAGAACTTGACAACTGCTTTTGAGACGATGCACATGAAAGAATCTGAGATTTTCGATGACTTCAATACTAAACTGTCTAAAATTGTAAGTTCATCTTTTAATCTGGGAGAACCTATTCCTCAACACAAAGTCGTTAAGAAAATCTTGAGGTCTATCCCAAAATGATTTCGTCCAAAAGTAGTTGCCATCGAGGAGAATAAGGATTTCAATTCTTTGTCAGCTGAAGAACTTGTTGGAAATTTGCAAACTTTTGAGGCAAACCACTGTCAACAAAAAAAGGGAAAGGATATTGCCTTGTTGTCCTCAAATTCAGTTGATGAACTGGAAATTTGTAATCCTGATAGTGATACAGATGATGAACAGTTTGAGGCATATCTTGCAAGGCAACTGAAAAAGATTTGGAAACATAGAAAGTCTTTAAACAAGAAGGACTCGTCAAATCCCAAGCCTCCTTCCAAAGGAAAATTTGTTCTCAAAACTGAACAGAATTGATCAAAGGGAACAACTAAGCCCATTAAGTGTTTTGAATGTCAAGGATATGGACACACTGCTTCTAACTGTGCGAATCGCAGAGAAAAGAATAAAAGCAAGGCCCTCAATGTTGCTTGGGATGAGGATGTGTCTGAACCTGATTCACCTTCTAGTGAGTCTGGAAAATTTGTTGCTTTCATGGCTCTCTCTAACATCTCTTCTATGCAGGAATTTAAGTCTAAAGATGATTTAGATATTAACCAAATTTCTGACGAAGAACAAGAAGGAGATGAAGATTATCAAAAGTTGTTTCATGAATCTATGAGAATGTCAAAAATCAGTGAGAAAAGAGCTTTGAAATTAAAGGCCATGAAAGAAAAGAACTCATCACTACAAACTTCATTGACTGATTTTCAGTCCAAGGTAAGACAATTGGAGGATCAACGAACAATTTTGTCTGACAAATTGATTCTTGCATGTCAAGAAAATGGTCGTCTGCAACAAAAGTCTCAGAAGGCTGAAACTGAATTGCTAAATTTGCAAAACGAGTTGAACTCTTGTAAATCTGGAAAGGACAATCTGGCTGGAAAACTGAAGATGGCCCTTGCTGAGTTAGAAACAGCGAAAGCTTCAATCAACCGGATGAATACCGGATCAGCAAAGCTAAATGAAATTCTGGGAAGTCAATTGCCTCCTTCCTCGAAAGTTGGACTTGGATATGTCCAAGGCACTTCCACTTCAAAAGACAAAGGTAAAACTGTGTTTGTTCAAGGACCTACAATGAATGCACAACCTACTGTCTATCCAAATACTTCATATCCAAAGAACTTTTACAAACCTAAATTTGTTCCTACTTGTCACTTTTGTGGAATTAAGGGACACATACGACCACACTGCAATAAATTGAGAAACTATAATAGAAACCAGCGTAGAAGGCAAAACTCTACTACAAAATAGATTAAGACCGAAACTATCTGGGTCCGTAAATCTGATTTGCGCTATAATGTGGTCCTTACAGCACTTAGTGCTACTAATTTAGACATGTGGTATTTGGATAGTAGCTGTTCCAGACATATGACAGGAAACAAAGCCTTGTTTACCTCCTTTGAAGATTACAATGGTGGAAGTATCCGTTTCGGTAATGGAGGTAAGGCAAAAGTTATTGGAAAAGGAATTGTGTCCATTCCAGGTATGTCTCCGGTAATTAATGTCTATTTGGTTGATGGACTGCGAACAAATCTTTTGAGCATAAGTCAGTTATGTGATGACAAAAATGAGGTACATTTTTCAACAAAAGATTGCATAATTGTGGACAAAAAGGGAAAAATAGTGCTGCATGGAATAAGAAATACGGACAATTGTTACGTTGTCTCTTCAGAGAAAGAATTGTCTTGTAATTCTGCAATCATGAGTGACATTGAACAATGGCATCAACGTTTGGGCCATGTGAATTACAAAGACCTGGAAAAATTGTCAACTCATGAACTGGTTCGTGGGCTACACAAACTCAAAAGAGCCCCAAATACTATCTGTAGTCCCTGTCAAGTTGGTAAACAGATTAAAGCACCGCACAAAAAGGGCGATTCTCTTACCACTAAACGACCTTTTGAACTTTTGCACATGGATCTTATGGGACCGACTAAAGTTGAAAGTATTGGTGGTAAGAAATACATATTTTTTACGGTTGATGGTTTTTCCAGATTAACATGGGTGCGTTTTTTACGTGATAAATCAGAAACTTTTGATGTGTTTAATGATTTGTGGTCCTTGCTTATAGCAGATAAAAGACAAGATTTTGGTGGCGTCTCAAGGATACGTTCCGATCATGGAACAGAATTTCAAAATTCATATTTCTCTTCCTTTTGCTCAAAACATGGAATCAAACATGAGTTTTCAGCACCTAAAACACCACAACAGAATGGGGTAGTTGAAAGAAAAAATCAAGTGGGACAAGAGATGGCACGAGTGATGTTACATAGCAAAAATATTCCACAATGATTTTGGGCTGAAGCTATAAATACAGTTGTCTATGTTATCAACCGTGTCTATCTTCGTCCAGGAACAAAAACCACCCCATATGAAATATGGACAGGAGTCAAGCCAAACATTAAATATTTCCGAACCTTTGGCAACAAGTGTTACATTCTTTGGGATAGAGAACACTTGTCAAAATTTGACTCTAAAAGTAACGAAGGACTCTTTCTTGGCTACTCATTGACAAGCAAAGCTTATAGAGTGTTTCATCTTAAAAATTCGGTTGTCATGGAGTCTATTAATGTGGTTGTAGATGATGCAGGAACTATTGATTATTTTTCTGATGATGAAGAAGGACTGATTTTTCTCCTTCTTCTGAACAGGTTGAACAAGAAATCGAAAGCCAAACTAAACCGGATTCAGAAAAACAAAAGGAAACAATTTCAACTGTTGAACCTGATAGTCCAAAGAATACATCTTATGAGCTTAATGTACTTGATATTATTCAACAATTTGAAGAGAATAGTGCCTCTCCTTTAGCTATTCATCCTCGATCTCAAAAAGGCCAAGTTATCAAGATCATCCTCTGAACAAGGTTATCAGTGAGATCTCTGCTCCCATGAAAACTCGGAAACAAGTACGTGATGAGGTAATTCATGTATGTTACGTTTCCACTTTAGAACCAAAAAATGTTAAAGATGCTCTTGTGGATGCTTCTTGGATAAATGCTATGCACGATGAACTTGCTGAATTTGAAAGGAATCGAGTCTGGAAGCTTGTTCCTAGACCCACTCATACTAATATCATTGGAACTAAATGGATCTTTAAAAACAAAACTGATGAGCCGGGTCAAGTGATTAGGAACAAAGCTTGTCTAGTAGCTGAGAGGTATACACAAATTGAAGGAACTGATTTTGATGAGACTTTTGCCCCTATTGCTAGACTTGAATCAGTGCGATTGTTGCTTGCTATTGCTTGCTTTCTGAATATTAAATTCTTTCAAATGGACATTAAAAGTGCTTTTCTGAATGGTTTCCTGAATGAGGAACTATATGTTGAACAACCAAAAGGAGAGCTTGGTATGAGAGGTTAAAAGATTTTTTGATTGAGAATGATTTTCAGAGAGATAGTGTTGACAAGACCTTGTTCATTAAAAGAGACAAACAATATTGTTATTGCTCAAGTCTATGTTGATGACATCATTTTTGGTTCAACCTTTGAATTTTTGTCTAAAACGTTTGTTGAATGTATGTCAAGAGAATTTGAAATGAGCATGGTTGGAGAGTTATCCTTCTTCCTGGGTTTACAGATTAAGCAAACCCCATCTGGCATTTTCATCTCTCAACCAAAATATGCCAGAGAGCTGCTGAAAAAATTTGGAATGCAATCATCGAAACATGCTAGGACTCCGATGAGCACTACTGTTAAAATCAATCTTGATGCCAATGAATCGGATACTGAGGAGAAAATGTACAGAAGCATGTGTTCATGCCATGAAGAGAATTCTCAAATACATTGGCGAGATAGTTGAGTATGGAATTTGGATGTCAAAAGACACCAACACAACCATTGTTGGCTATTCTGATGCTGATTGGGCTGGTTGTGTGGATGATAGAAAAAGTACTTCTGGTGGATGCTTCTTTATTGGGAACAATTTGGTTGCTTGGCATAGTAAAAAGCAGACTTCGACTTCTCTCTCGACTGCTAAGGCTGAATATATCGCTGCTGGAAGTTGTTGCATACAGCTCCTTCAGATGAAACAGATGTTGCAGGATTACAGAATTGAGCAAACAACAATGACTGTTTTCTGTGACAATCAAAGTGCAATTGATATTTCCAAGAATCTTGTCCAGCATTCACGAACTAAGCATATAGATATTAGGTATCATTTCTTTCGTGATCTCGTGGAGGAGGGAACAATTACTTTGCATCATATTCCTACTAAGTCTCAATTTGCTGATATTTTCACGAAAACATTAGATGCAACGCAGTTTGAATCTTTACGAAAATCTTTAGGGATTTCTCTTATTCCATACACTCTATAAGTTTTTATTTATTTAAGTGCACATGACCAATTTTCTTTGCACTACACGGATCGTCTTCGATTCTCTCACTGCTATCTCCATCTTTATCTTTGAGAGATGTCGTGGCAATAAGGTTAAATCAGAGCAAGAGGGCTACCTATGAATGTGTGTGAAAGCTTCCACTTGATTGGTAATTCTCATTTGGAGAAGGCTACCATGTTCAATAGTGTGAAAGTCACCCATGATGGTTTAACTAGTCCTTAGAATTTAAAAAAAAAAAAAAAAAAAGGAAAAAAGGAAAAACGGAGAAGGAAGGAAATGGGTATGTTTGAAACAAAAAAGGAGGAAACTATTATGCTCAACTTTTTGTTGATGGGTGTGCTCCCTATGCAACAATTTTGTTCATCTCATGGAGATTAAGAAGGAGTGGATCACATAAGTTTTTTATTATTATTATTATTATTTTTTATTTTTATTTTTTTGGTCATATTGTTCACTTTTTCACTGTATACTTAAGTTTTTAAAAATTTCTACAATGACTTGTTTTCACTGTTCATGGAAAGATTTAACCGAACAATAACCGTTCGAAAACTCTTGCCGCGCTGCGTTTGATGTTTTGAATACCCTAGGCAGTTCGCTTGAGCGAACACTCAAGTTTGCTCGAGTGAACCTGACGAATTTATATCAGCGCGAGTCCTTTCTTTCTCTCTTCTTCTTCATTCCTTCTTTCTTCCTCCGCTGCCCTAATTATTTTTTCTCAACTTCTTGCTGCTGTGCGTCTGTGCTTTCTTCCTCCTCTAGGTATTTCTTCTTCTTCTCTTCATCACCATCTTCTTCATCTTTTCTAGGTTCATATTATTTTTTCCCCTTTCTCTTCATCACCATCTTCTTCATCTTTCTCGTTTCTTTTCTCTATCTTCATATTGTGCATTGTGATTTATTTATTCATAACACGTCTCATTCTTCATGCATCTCATTCTTTTCCATTTATTTTTTATTCTCAATAGTTTTCATTTCATCTTCTTATTCATTTTCTTCATTGCATTGGATGGTTTGGAAATTGATTTCCACTATTTTTGTTAGTTGCTTTATTCCTTATTCTTGATTGGTTTATAATTTTTTGAGCATTTGTTGAAGATTATGAATGAATGGAAGTTGGAGATGAAATTGTATGGGTGAAAGTTGGATTTGTTTTCATTCTATGCTGTTTGGGTGAGATGGGTTGTTATACCCCTTTTTTGAAATGGGTGAAGGTATTAGATGATTTTTTTTCGATTGTGTGTTGTGATTGGTGGAGATGGGTAGTGATACCCAATTTTTCTGCAGGTTTGGTTGATATACAAGGTGATTGCTGACTTGTAATTTTTGTCAATTGTTTCATTCTAGTTTCTTTTTCGATGGCTCCTAAAAAGAGACCTCATGTAGCATCTTCGTCGTCTTCATCTAGTTATGATCATACCAGATTTCCATCATTGGAAAAATCAAATATGTTCTATGAACAGTTTGAATCTAGAAATATTGTATCTAAGAGAGTAATTGCTGAAGAACTTCATATCAAATGTGTGTGCCACAGTTTGGTCAACCGAAACTGCTTTCCTATTATGAAATTCAACACTAAAAAGATAAATGTCGACTGGGTTCGAGAATTTTATTGCAATTTGGAAATCGTTGACTCTAGGAAAATCAAGTCTTTTGTTCGAGGAAAATGGATAACAATTTATGTGGAAGATATTGCAGATTTCATCAATATTTCGATTGTAGATAATCCGAATTATCCAATTTCGGATGAGCTTCCAGCCCTCATCAATTATGACCTTGTTGCAACCACAATTTGTGGGGCAGAAACTTTTTGGCCAGGAGGTCTTCTTCCTCATGGGAATTTGACTGAAGAATATCGGTTTCTCAACCGGTTGTTTTTCACAATCTCAAACCTAGGGGTCATACGTCAGATGTGGCTCAAGGAAATGGTTATCTTTTATTCTGCATTGGGACAGGCAAACGAGTCAATATTCCACAAATCATTTTCAATGTGATTGTCAAGACTCTGCAAGCCAAGTAGAACTCTCTGCTACCTTTTGGTGTTCTGATCATTGACTTTCTTACCTTCAAGGAGATTCTAAAGCGGTCGAATGAGTTCACTTAGAAAATTAAAAATCCCATAAATTCCCGTACCTTGGCTCAATCCTCTTCTCATGTTACTCCTCCAGTTCGTGGTGTAGCTATGGCTGAAGATGATGATTTGCCTGCTGGTCAGGGGCAGTCACAATAGTAGCCTGACAGATTAGCTCTTCTAGAGGCACAAGTGCAGGGATTAAGTGTGCAAATTGATGAGGGATTTGCTGCAGTAAATGGAAGATTCAATTCTGTTGATCAAGCACTTGCTGAGATTCTTGCTAGACTAAGCCAAGCAAATCCGTGAAAATGTTTTGATGATAATCTTCTCGCTTGTTTAGACTTTCATTCTGTTTGAAACTTTATTATTTTTATTTTTTTTTTGAATTATTGCTAACGTTTGATGACTAACTAGTACTTCTACTGATGTTTAGATCTGTTATTTCGTACTTTCACTCTGATGATTGTTTTCCTGTTTCTTTTCCTTTATGTTTCATGTCCAAAAAGGGGGAGATTCATACTGCTTTCTTCAGTAACAGTCATTGCAGGTGTTCAAAGGATTCATTTAAGTTCTGTTTAGTTAAGTCTTTGGTTTTGAATGGGTAGATTTTTCATGTATTACGTGTTTTGTCCATGAATTGCCAAAGGAGGAAATTGTAAGGTTTTTTTGTTGGCTAATTTATTGGGTATTGGACAAAACCGGGATTCTTTAAACATGTATTTTTTTTAGAAAAGGACTGCCCATCTTTGAAGAAATTCGTTGCAAGGAGAAGTTCTCAAAATTCTGGAAATAACAGAGGTCGCTCGAGCGAACCCTTCACAGAGGTGTCTTCGCTCGACCCAACCATCAGTCCGCTTGAGCCATCAAGGTTCTGGAATGAACGTTTTGAAGACAGAGATTAGGTCGCTCGAGCGAACTATATGATCGCTCGAGCAAACCCCTTACAGAACTATGATCGCTCGACCGCCCTTTTACATCGCTCGACCCATGGAGTTTCTGTGCTGAACGTCTGCAAATAGAGAGCATTTCGCTCGAGCAAACCTGGGCGCAAAGTTAGAAATCTACCCGGAACTTACTTCTATTTTGTCTCAAGATACAATTACCAATTGTAATCAACTTGCAACCCTTGAGGCACGAATTGAGATCTATATAAAGCCTTTATCTCTCTATTAAAAGTCACCTCTCCCATTAAGAAATTTCTTAGAGAGAACTTGAGAGATCCATCCTCCTCCAAGGCTATCATCTGATGTGATGAAGGTTTTCAAGCTTTGGGTTCATGCTTCATTCTACTCTTTTGATATAGAGACATCTTGAAGAGGCTTTCAAGGTGGTTGTTGTAAGCACGGTGAAGGTGAATGGCATGTAGTCGGCAAGATCGCGTGGTCCTTAGGTTGAGTCAACAACTGGGAAAGGGTTGTGAATATATCTTGTAACTTTTATTCAAATAGTGCTTGGTTGTCTGTTGGCCTAGACGATAAAGCCCGTGGTTTTTCCCGAGCAGGGTCTTCCACATAAAAATTCTGCGTCTCTTTCTCTTTGTGGTTGAATGCTTTTAATTCGGATTAGGGTTAATTACTAGCTTAATCACTGTGGATTGATATTCAATAAAGATCAGATTATTGGGACCTCTGCCTATGTTAAGGTAGAAATCTAAGTTAGAGTAGGGATGTGGAAGGGGATGAGGAGGAGAAGTAGGGAGATGAGAGGGTAGCTAGGGAGAGGAAGAAGGTGCGCATGGCTAATGGCTTCTTCCTTGTGTGGGAGCATATCACAGTTTTCTCCAGTTTAGAGTAAATTCTTGTGCTTTAATTCTTTTTTGTTATGGACTAGCCTTCAGTACTGGTTAGATTAGTCAAGAGCATTTTTTTTTCCTTGAGTGCCGCTACCTACACACTGCAATTTAAAAATAAAAAATAAAAAATAAAAAACCCATAAACTAACTGTCTCCCTCTCCTCCCCTCTCTCTCCCTCTCCTTGCTCCGGCCACCTCTGCCCGACGCCGATCCCTCTTGCTCTCCTTCTTCCTCTCCCTATCTCTCTCCCCCACCACCGGCAGCACCCGCCCACCCTTTCCTTCTCCCTTCCCCCATTTCCCCCTTTCCAGCAACACCATCCCTTTCCCTATCTCCCCCTTCCTCTCCCTCGCTCTTCCTTTCTCCCCCTCTCCCCTTGCTCTTCACCGGCCCCCGCCCCAAATCCCTCCTCACTGTACTTCTCCCTCTCGCCCGCTGCTCGTCGCCGGCAACTCCCGCCTGCCCCATCCCTCTTTCTTCCTTTCTCCCTCTCCCCGTTCTTTCCCCTTTCCTCCACCGTCATCACTTCCCCTTCCCCAGCCCAGTCTTCCTCTCTCCCTCCTGTCTCTCTTCCTCTTCCTCCCTTTCTCTCACTCCACTTCGGCAGCACTGAAGGGATGGTGGGGGTAAGAATGGGGGTGGGCTGGGGATAGGGATGAGGGCGGGTGGGTGCAGAAAGAACTAGGAGCATGGATAGTGAGAGAGGGAGATGGGTCTGCGCAGAGCGGTGGCAGTTGGGTTTGCCAGAGCAGGGAGAGGGAGAGGAAAGGAGAGGGAGATGGGTAGTTTAGGGATTTTTTTATTTTTAATTTTTTTTAAAAGTGCAGTGTGTGGAAAGATTTTTGCAGAGTGTAGGTAGCAGCATTCTTTTCTTTTTTTCTTCAAGGAATCCTAAAAATTGCACCGATAGAATGTGGAATTCTTTAGAAGCAGTCTCTCAAGTGGATATTCAAATTTATTAAAGTAATTTCCAATAAATAGCAATTTCTAAACAAACACTTCTTGGGATTCTAACAGCCCACATCCATGCAGACCATACCAGCCCATATAAGCCAGTATGATGTCAAGTTTAGGCATGTTTCATTACGAAAGAGTAAAGTAGATTAGGGTTGATCCACTCATGAGGTATTTGTTTGCATTAGCCCATCAAGTAAAATTAATAGGCCTGCCCAACTGGCAACGGGTAGTCACTCCAACTCTAGTTTTTCTCTCTCATAGTTATTTTGAGGTACCATAATAAAGTGGGGTAGCTAGAGGAACTTATTCTCCATTCTCTTTATCCAACAAATGCAAATTTAAATCTTTTTACTTTACATGAACTATCCAAATGCATAAAAAGTAATTCATCTGTTAATTTATTTCAAGCCACTCTTCTTTAACTTTATCCTAATGTTACATCTTACTCCTCTTTTATTCCTCCCCTAATTCAAACAAATAGCCCCCTGGTGATGCATGTTTGAGACGATTATGGGCCCAGGTTAATATCGATATGGGCTGAATTTAATTATTTAAGAAATTCTATTAGCTGATAATTTCGGTTTCAAGGGCCTCATCAGTTAATGTCCTTGACTATCAGGGATGCACATGTAAGTCCAGTTGTTTTCCAAGGTGGTCGTGTGGGACTTCTTCACAGCGTTTATAGTAGGGTTGCAAACGGGACGGTTCCGGATCAGAACCATAGTAGACCTGGACTCGGACTCGTTTCTAAATAACGGTTCCGGTTCCGGATCCGGTTTTGACTCGAAACCTGTTTTGTTGGCTCCAGACTCGGTTCAGATAGGAAAACACTGATCCGGTTCCGGAATCAGGTTCACTTAGATAAATTGGAATCTAATTCCAAAATCGATTCTAATTTCTCTTTATTCTTCATTTTTCTTATAATAAGCATATCATTCAACTTATAAGAATGCATCAAGTCTACTACTTCCAATTTATACATAAAAATGTCAAGAAAAAAGTTGATTTTGAGGTACAATTTGCAATCATATCCCCGGTTGGAACCTATATGGATCCGAAACCGGATCCGTTTATTAATCGGAACCTAAATTGGGTTCCGAACCCGAACCCGTTTATGAATCGGAACCTAAAATAGGTTCCAGATCCGATTTTTTGCGAGTTGGAACTTCTGGGTAAGCGGAGAACCGGATAACCGTTTGCAACCCTAGTTTATCGCTTGCGATAATGCTCCACAGTTAGGGTTGCAAACGGAACAATTCTGGATCGGAACCATAGTGGACTCGGACCCAGACCCTTTTCTAAATAACGGTTCCGGTTCCGGATCCGGTTTTAACTCAGAATCTGTTTAGTTGGTTCCAGACCCGATTCTAATAGCAAAATCTAAATCCGGTTCCGGAACCGGGTCCACCTAAAGGATTGGAAACTAATTCCAAAATTGATTCTAATTTATCTTTATTCTTCATTTTTCTTAAAATAAGTATATCATTCAGTTTATAACAATACATCAAGTCTACTACCTTTAATATTGTACATAAAAATGTAAAACAAAATAGAGTTAATTTTGAAGTACAATTTACAATATCAAAAGCTTATATGCCGGGTTTATGGTCCACGGGTTGGAACCTTTATGGACCCAGACCCGTTTATGATTCGGAACGTAAATTAGGTTCCGGACCCGGACCGGCTCTTTTATGAATCGAAACCTAAAATAGGTTCCAGACCTGATTTTTTACAGGTAGGAACTCCGGGGTAATCGGAGAATCAGATACCCATTTACATCCCTATCCACGGTCCACGCAAACATACGAAACTTCACTTGGAGCAAATAAAGATTGAAATATTATTTGGAACAATTACACGGAAGATCTTCAAATATTCAGAAACCTTGAAAATAGCTTGAAATGCATGATACACTTTATTAGGAAGGTTCGTACACTGTATATTTATTTATTTACTGCCACTACAGTTACAAGCATAATAAAGACCCTATTCATAAATATATATATATATATATATATTTTATTTTCCTTATCAGCAGCTTGTCATTTTTCAAGCTTTGTCCAATATTTTTAGGGTTTTCAATTGGTGAAAAGCTCGTCATGGTAAGTCGATGAGGGCAATCGGTTCGTCTTTTTACAGACCTCAGTTGCTTGTAAGGTTTCGAATTGTGTAGAAGACCGAGTTATACCAGCACCATTAAGAAGTATGTCATTAAAATATTTATAATCCAAACTGTTCAGTTTCCATCTTCAGCCCTTTGGATTCAGGTGATATCGACGAGCGTAAGAAAAAAAAATAATGTACAATTGTTTACGGTCAAAGTCAGCCAAATGTGCCTAACGCGTTCGCAACCTATAAAAATCGAACCGCACTCAAGTCATCGTCCAAGAGAGACACCCGAGAAGGTTTCTTTTTTTGGTTTTTCATCACTCAAGTCGTCTTCATGACTTCTATCTAATAGTTAAATTAAGACTTTTATCCATCTTTGTGATATGCGTGTCACGTAGGGTGTCAAAAGGGTCGGCCAGGAAGTGGGCTTTTGAGATAGAGGAGTAAAAGCAGCAGTGCCGGTCGTGCCTGTGCCGTGCAATGCCCAGGCTGGCAGCCAGCGAGTGAATTTGGCCGTGTTTTTCTTTTTATTTATTACTTCTTTTATGACGAGGAACACGGCTGCCCCTTATAGATTATCATTGGTAAAATCCTGGGTACTCAACACTAGCACCACACCGTGTATGTGTATCGGATAAGGCTCCAAATGTTTTGAAGCCAGGACCTCCAACTCATTACTGAGCTTGCAAGCCATTCGAATAATTTAATTGTGGGTTCCAAAATTTAAGCACTAGCAAAGTCTTTTTAAGCTGAAGGAACTTACAAAGGGGCAAAAGGTTTAGAAATCAAGTCAAGGTTAATTGGGTTGACCCACGCACATTGCGGGCCAATGTGGATCGGATCGGGTTAACTGAAATTAGGAGCAAGTTGAGAAAATTTGGCCAATGATATGGATTGGGATCAAAACCATGGACCCCACCTGTCGACCCTACCCAATCGATTTGTCATCCGTAATTGATGCAAGGCATTTGAAATTAAAAAAAAAAAAAACATTCGAAGATCAATAAAAGGGGAGGTTCCAGGTTCCTCAAATGATTTGACTAGACATTTTGGTTCCTCATAAGAGCTACTAATTAGTACATCTTCCACGCAACCCTTGCCATTGGAAGACCAATTGCTGTGATTCATGAAACCCGATTAGGATCTTAATAACCTCACATCATTTTTCTGTTTGAGTCCTAATCACCATCTTCAACCTCTCACACTCAACAACCCCATCATCATGTAAGGACCCTGACCGGACTAGGACCCAAACGAAAAAATGCAGATGCAGGATTACCTCCGTATACATAGTGCTGGTAAACTTGCAAGGTATGCCTCTATTTGCAGGTTTATCGCCGCTGCCACTGTAATCCTGCATCTGCAATGTTTTTTGGGTCTAAGGTTCGATCAGGGTCCCTACACATAACCATCACACCTAGCTAAAAAAAATTGTCCAAGCCCGTAAGAAGAAAAAAAGTAAAGATCAATTTGTGAACTAATGGCCGAAAAATCTGATGTAGTGCCAAATCCACACACCACTGCTATTGATGGTTTAGCAAAAATGCTAGAGGCCCTTAGATTTAGGATAATAAGATTGAAACCCATTGCTCTAGTACCAATTTAGCAAAAATGGGTTGGTTGCAGCTGTAGACCTTCAATGATATTTGGACCCAAACAATGGTAGAAGCTATAATAATTTTTTCACCATCTTTTATCAAAAAAATTGATTTTGAGGTGGTTTTTGCTTCTACATAACTACAAAAGTTATTAAGTGTCCTCAACTAACAATTTCCATCAAAACCTTAAAATGTTAGTAGATGCAGTATAAGCATAAGTACTTTTCAATAGTTACAGGATCTGAATCCATCATCGGATTCTCCACATCCAAGAAAGATTAGGTATTTAGCCTATTTCCATTAGAATACTACAATGAGGATAAGTCTATATTTCGAATATTTTCACAACGTACATATAATTCTCACCAATAATAGTTCTCTCTATCTCTATTGCAATATGAAATTAACACATCACAGGAGATCCTTGATCTTGAATTCTTTATCAACAAATTCAACTTAAGATACACTTACCAATAAATTACCGAGGTTCTAGTTCAGTAATTGACACGTCATTCTGAGACACTACTGATAATTTTTTTGGCGATGGATCTGAATGATTTGCCTGCGAAGAATGATCTATTTGAAGACTTGGTTCCATTACACTCCCGATGAAAAATGCAGGTGCTGAAGGTGCTGAAAGAGTTACGGAGAAACTGTTGAGCATGAGAACAACTGAAGACATAATGGGTCTTGCCGTTGCATCTTCTTGAACACATAATAAGCCAATGTGGATGCATCTCATAGCTTCGCTCGCTGAACAATGCTCCCTTAGAGTTGAATCAATTATCTCTAAAACAGTTCCATCATTCCATGCTCTCCATACCTACAACAAAACATCAAAGCTTGAATTATCTACAAGTTATATAGCGTTCTTTATGTGCTCTATAGATGCTATAGCATTATGAAGCTTTCTTCAAGAGTTCATACTTACATAGCTTAGAAGGTCCCGGCCATGGTCAGATTGGTAGAAAGCGCTATTCTTTTGACCACTAATAATTTCTAAGAGTAATACACCAAAGCTGAACACATCTGATTTTACTGAGAATTGCCCATGCATAGCATATTCCGGGGACATGTATCCACTGGATTTCATCATCATGAAAAGAAAATTAGAGATTTGTAATAAAATTAACATTCAGATTTAATTGTAAATGATATACAATAAATGGTTATTGTTTAAGAATATTTTATGCACAAGTCTACAAGTAAATTTAAACATTCAAACAATTAGACCTATCTTTGTGTGTGCGTGTGGGGGTGGGGTGGGGTGGGGTGGGGGTGGGGGCGGCTTAGGAAACGTACTACATTTTCTACATCTTCGAATCATGAAGGACCATTTGCTTGCATATAACACATAGTTCTATTTATGCCCTAAGTGCCTAAAAGTGGAGAACAAGTGAATATCCAAAAATGAACATATTGCAAAAAGTAGAATCAATGGAAGATGGAAAATGAATGCCCAATTAACACCCTGGTAAATCAAATCAGAATAAAGCCAAGTTCCCATCTACATTGTAACTTTATATCCTTCACTCACATTTTTAATAATTTTAAAGACGGAACTCATGTAATCATGAATTCCTATGGATTCGATTCCTATGTATTCTAAATAAACAAACAAGCATTAAGTGTATTGGTAGTAACATCTAATTGGGAATAACATATCTCATCTCAAGATGGCTGCAAATAATAAAATAAATGATAATTGTATAAGGGGCATGATTGTTCGCAACATTTTGAACTATTTAAGTAAAGTAAAAATCACTATTAATCTTGTTGTAGGGCTCAAATCAATGCACGCAAATCACAAGGGTAAGGGTGTTGAAAGGTTGTTACAGGTGGACGGATATTGGTATGATATAATAATGTAACCATCTATTTATAGGAAAATAAAAGCCACAGGCCTTTATGCATGGTTATGATCATTCAAGAGTGTTACAGCATTTGGCCTACCTCAAATTCACACCGAGACCTTCCAATCCCACAATATCCCTATAATCATTAGACATCAAGGTGAGCCTCATAAGGTTCACAATAATGTTGTTTTATTATAGTTTAGTCTAAGAATTCTTTCCTTTAAGCTATTAGCTCCATCTTGAAACCAATACAGGCATGGAATAAATCTTGGTCCAATTCGGGTTAAAGACATATGGTTCTTGCCTTTGGTGCATGGTTAATTTTCGTTTTGGACCCCATTTCGGTCTAGCTTCCGGAATGAAATGTTTTGGCTAAATAGGAATTTAGGTGAAATGTTTCAGAGATACATTTTGAAAAAATAAATAAAATCAAAATATCAATATATGCTAGAAAAAATTTAAAAATATAAAATATAATTTATGCATTTAATTCATTTTGATATGAGAATATTATAACATAGAAGTATAAACAATAAAGTTTAAACACAATTTTCATAATAATAAAAGTTAACAATCTTTAAGGTCGAAATTTGGATACATTCCCCACAACAATTCGGCCATTTTGGAAATTTCGTCCATTTTGGTCAATTTTGGCCGATATCTATGATTTCAGCTGAAATTGACTAAAACTCAGACCGAAAAGTTATACCATGCATTTCATTTCAGCTTCATGGCTGAAATGAGATTTTTCAGCCATTTAAGCCGAAATGAAATGAAATCGATAACTATGCTTTGATGAGTCCATTTGAGGTTTCTAGAAGAAAAGCATTGGGAGAACCTGAGAAAACCTTAGGATGTCGAGAAGAAATGAGGAAATTATCAAGCATTTTATGAAAGAGAAGACCTGATAACTTTTACTAAGTTATATATTAAGACTCTTCCCACAAGGGTAAAGAGAAAGGGTTTATTGAGGAGTATGTGATTTTTAAAACTCATCTCAACGGTTATGATGCAAGAAATTAGTAACGCAGTTTAGATAAACAAGATAGGACTGACAATTGAAAATTAGTAACGTAGTTTAGATAACAAAATAGGACTCACAATTGAGAAGTCGTCAAAGTTACAAATGTAGTTGAATAGAAAGCAATTAGTATAGAAATGATCATTTTCAATTAATAAGGGTGAGGGCTGGGAACTGGGTTGAAGTAGTGGATTCGAAAGATCTTCCCATGAAAGCCGTTGTTAAAAAATGGGAACCACTATATCCTAGGAGGTGCCATTATTGGGGACTCAGAGTCTATGATGCACATATACGACATAGATATAGCAAGGACACGCCATAGACACAGTAGGGACACGGGTTTTATATATAAAAAGTGGAATATCGGATATGATACGACACGATACATTGCCCATTTTGAAGTATCCGTGCATCATAGCTCCGAGTTTTCCAAATCCTAGTGCTAGATGAAGAATGAGTGCCAAATTCAAATGATCAAGCCAAGGTTCTACTATTCTCGCATGAGTGTCATAAAATGTGCAGGTGAAGGTAGTGAATTTGAAAGGTCTTTTGATGACCTACCTTTCTAAAAAAGCATCTAATCATGAGAGATACTATTTTGGACCTTAAATTTCCCCAAATTCTTGATAGGTAAAGTGGGATGAGTGCCACATTTGCATAATCAGTCCAAGGGTCTAAAAAACTTGGATGAGTGGCTGAGAGCTAATTCATAAGAGGTACTGAGCATGAGGGGCTTGGATTGATAGTATAATAGGCATAGATGGGGTTTGGATTGATAGTATAATAGGCATAGATGAATCCCACAGGCCTAGCCTTTCCATGCTTACATAGTAAGTCATCACTGATATTTTTTTAGGATGTGTATGCTAGTGCATTAGTGAAATGAGACACCATTAACTTAGCAAGAAAGGTTTTTTTGGGGACACATTAATGAAGTGTGGGAGTATTGGTTTTGTGGAAAATTTAATTAGTCTATTGTGGCATTTACAAGCACTATGTTCCCTTTCAATTGGATGTTATTCCTTACGCATATTTAGATGCTTCTTCATCTTGATGACCATCAGTTTTCTAAGATCTAATTTACTAGGGTGATCAATGAGTATGCATTTCCTATCAAATGAAAGACTATTTGATGACCCCTTGCGCCTCTTCACCTTTAATCCTCCACTTTTAGCCCTTTGATAGAAAAAAAGTTACATAGAAATCACTGGAAATGAATGTTGATCAATAAACTGGTCCTAAGGGCCTCTTTCTTTGCTAGAATTTCTGGCAAGAATTTGAAGTATACACATGTCTGTGTGTGAACTTATCTACTAACATAAAGATAATAAGTTTGTGTGCACATAAGCTTAGAGTAGAGAGTCAGCTTAGATAAAAAGGATATAAAGGTGATTTAAGGTAGGAAAACTTACTACGTTCCCGCGATTCTGGTTGTGTTGCCTTGAGTTTGGTCCACTCCAAATATCTTTGCCATTCCAAAGTCCGAAATTTTCGGGGTCATATCTGCATCTAATAAAATATTACTAGCTTTGAGGTCTCTATGAATAATTCTTAGCCGTGAGTCTTCGTGAAGATAAAGCAGCCCTCGAGCGATTCCTCCAATAATTTTATAACGCCGTTCCCAATTCAAAAGAACACGTTTTGCAGGATCTATACATCCAAAAACGCATCATTTTAGAAAGTAATTCATCAAAATGAAACACAAAAAACTTGATGCTAGCAAGAATAATGAAGGAAAACACATAATATAGTACTTGGGATAACATAATTCACTTAAGAAAATCATCTAATTTCATAAATTTGTAGTGACTGGCTTACATTATATAATGTTTATAAAATGGAAAGGAACAGTAATTCATTCAAAGAAAAGTAGAAAAGAAGAAATTTCTACTGCCTTTATGTTCCTTTGATTTTCTTTTTTTTTTTTTTTTTTTTTTTTTTTTTTTTTTTTTTTTTTTTTTGAGTGAAAATCATCCTCAGTAAACAAGAATCCAACCTAGGGGAGTTCATGTGATGAGTTGGGCCTTGCTGAAGATTGTCCAAGACTGCACCATCTATTTACTGGGCCTAATATCGTGCACAGTTCAGTCCATAGGCTTCAAAACTATAACCAACTCTGGCCGTTTACAAAATAAATATGCATGTTAGTGCAAAAACTTATCAGGCCAGATGGGCCGTTAAGTAAAGGCCCGGTCCTGCCCATCTAGATATCATGCTAAAAATTAGAACTAAGCCAAACCAACAGGGCATCATTCAGCCCTTTGCAGGTGAGGATGGGTTGGGCCTAGACCTTGGCCCAGCCCATGAGCATCCATAACCCTAGCATATAAGGCACATCGTCTCATCCAACCATAAAAGCATCTTAATAGCTGAGTGTCAGGTTGCAAGTGGACCAGGTCAGCCCGAGCTTCATGAATTGAATTAGCACGTAGTTGTTTAGGCATGTAGGCTGATCCTGTATTATATATGGGCTGATTGCCAAACACAGTGGTCTTGTGCAAATACTTAAGCAAAGGCCCAACTAGTTTGCTTGGCCTGGACAGTAGAGCAACAATGCGCCCCATGAATTGCTAAAAGAGATTGACTGGTTCATGCTTCTCATCAGGGATTTGTGCAGGATCAAGGAATGATTTTTTCCACTTGAAATTAAATAAACTAGACTCTATTGACCACTATTGGTGCCTTTTACGGGCAAAGCTACAATGCAGCGGCGCTGCATCCTAGGCATATGCATATGGGTGGGGCCCACCTTTGAAAAATCTAATTCACTCATTGGCTCTAACACCCACTGTGGTATATACGTATAAATTATGATTCAAATCAGCAAAATGCACACCGTTGGATTAACTAAATCCTGAACATTTGATTCAACTTTATCTACTTTCACTCTCTTTCTTGATGGAAATAGAAGATGGGCACATGTTTAAAATCAACTAGTCAATTTAACGGTAGGCCCCACGAAAGAATAGGATGGGTGTAAAAGATGATTAACGGATTGGATTTCTTAAAAGTTGGCCCCACCCATGTGCATATGCCAGGTGTTGCTTCATACTGCATTGTATCCGCGTATTTTATAGGCCCAACTCAAACCCGAAAAGTTTATTGATTGGTTGGAAATATCAGCATCAGCCTCTCCCAAAGTCGAACACCTAAAGTCGAACACCCGAACCCGACCTGTTCAGTAAGCCAGCTATAAATTGACAACCCTAACCCCACCCAAAGTTACATGGGTCATCCCAAACCCTGAATTACTGAGAAGGATTCGGTTTGGGTTGACAAGTCGAGTCGGGAACTGTCAACCCTCCATTATAAGTGGTGCACATACAAATGATACAGTGGATGTGAGAACACATGCCACTATCAAAACATTTTATGTTCCTATAAGTTTGCACTTGCTAATTTGAAATGGTTGATAAGAGATCTCATAAATGGTCCACTTTCAACAAAGAAATCAGGCGGCCCATGAATGGTAGGGCCCACGGAACGGGAGAGCTAAACAATTTGACACAAGACCCACCCCATGCATGATGTAAGTGTGTAAATAATTGAGGCCATACCAAATAGAAAATAGTCCAGGCTTTTGTTTGGAATGTATTCATAAATGAGCAACTTCTCCTCTCCTTCCACACAGCATCCAATCAGTCTAACTAGATTCCTATGCTGAAGCTTTGCTATTAATGCTATCTCATTCCTGAATTCCTCTGCACCTTGTCCAGAATTTATAGACAACCTCTTTACAGCTATTTCTCGTCCATCTGGAAGACTACCCTGCAATTGGAAGCAAACAACTTAGTAAAGAAAACACAAGGGAATTAAATTCCGCTGTCAAGAATTCTTGATGTTATAGCTAGCTGTCATTGGAGATATTTATTATTTCAGGGCCTTCTAGGCTCTTGTGGTTTGATGGGACTCACAATTGAGGAAACAAAGGTTCAAAATCTCACAAACTGAAACACTCTAATTATATAAACAATAAAAGCCACCCATAACGTCTATAAAACAAGATGCTCATGGAATTAGAAAAGGAGAATTTATTTATTCTTAAGTGACTAGGTTAAAAGGAATTAGTAATTTGTCTTTGTGAATTGAAGATTCATTGAGAATTATAGTATTCATGGGCCGGGACTTTGTTTCATGTAAAAGTGGATAAGAAAGAAGAATGATGGGAGAATATCCAAAAATGACCTTCAAATGACCTCCCATTCTCTGGAGATTGAATCAAGGGAAGATCGGTTTCACATCCCAAAGAACTCACGGTCCCATCTATATCGCTACCTTTATCCTTTCACCCTTTAGCTCAGATCCTTCATTCCTCACTCTTTAACACGCCTTTGAAGGAGCTTCTTCACCCATAAATTCATCTTTATTTAATTCTTATGTAATCTATTTTTTTTTTTCCCATGAGATGGGGGCCCATTTGGGGAGACCTTGATCGGTGCAGCCCCTTTCACACTCTTTTCATCCCGTGATTAGGTACCACACCCAATTTTACCCCTCATTGGGACTGAATCTTGACATAGCCTATGGTTAAAATGCCACTTATGTGCTTTAAATCAAGGGATAAGTTAATTAATTTGATGGAGTTGATTTTTTTGGCTGACTCTTATCTATAAGATGACCTTTCCATCTACCCTCTCCCCCATTCATAGGCATGATCTAAGTGAATCCCACATGTTAGACTACATATGAACAACATGCAATTTGCTGGCAAGAGAAACTTTTCCTTCTACAGAAACAAAGATACATTAACAAACCAAAGTACCAAATGGCCTCAAGTCCTGTCAATAACTAATGTAGTACAGAACTAGGATTAAAGCAAAAGGACTATATAATAAATTTCATTTACGATAGAGGTATATATTCACAAGCCCTGGAAAAGAGATATCGATGCATATTGATACATATAGATGTGGAAATTTGTTATTAATATGTTAATACCCAAATGAGGAATTTTCAAATTCTATTTTGGAGAGGGAGGGGAGGTTCCTTAAAATGAGGGTTCCCACTAGCCCAAATATTTAGGGGTTTATAATTGCAAAACGTGGTTTTCCAGAGTACTCAAGAGAGAAACGGTGAGGGATCCCAGAGGATTTTTCTTTTTGCAAGTTAAGTCCACGCTAGTGGTTGATCGCTAACGAGAGAAATCCACAACCACAGCTGCACTTCGTAGGGCTCTAGTAGCTTCCAAACCCCCAACCACCACTTAATATTTCAGAATGGACACCACTCCTTTGCACCCGAAGCCTCTACCACCTGAAAGCCTGGATACCACCAAGTCGTCACCTGGAACCTCTACCAGGATCTCAGAGGATTTGACTCCCAAAAATGACCTTAGATAAATTCTTATTCTTTCTGTCAAATCCCAAATATATGCTCACTCCGTCTGCCTATGCATGGTTAATTGTTGGATAAGGACTCTGTATAGTTGGATAAGGACTTTGTATAGTTTCTAAAAGCCCAAAAGGATAAAACAATTCCATTCAACCCTTCATCTCACAATTTACATACTCTTAAATCAATGGTAATGGTTATTTGCGTGGTCAATTGGCATTTAGGTCATATGCAATGTTTCCATTTAACAATCCACAATGCATACAGGTGGCTGGCTAGTGGTTACATTGGGCCCCATAAGGTAGGTTGTAGTGCAATCCATTTGGGGGACCATCATGTTATCATGGTAGAAGTGTATAGCGTAACATTTGGCATCCAAAGACCACCATGATCCCTTAACTAATTAGTGAGTCAATCTAGTAATATAATTGGCCCCACCCACCTAGATGAAAGAAACATGTTAAGCTCCACTCACAAGATGATAACCCCAAGGGATAGCTCAGTTGGCCTAGGACCACGGTTTGCACCCGGAAGTTGTAGGTTCGAAACTGTACTACCACACTGGGGCTATAGGGGAGTTTACCCGGCTTCCCTCTGGGCTCAGAGGAATTAGTCCAACCCAAAGGGTTGGAAACCCTCCGATAGCAAATATATATATATATATAATAATAATAAAATAATTCATAAGATGATGAAATATGTGGGACTTACCCATCTTATGGTCAAATAATGTAAACTGCTTAGGTCAAATGAAATCATGGTGAGACCCCGAGCATGAATGATGAATTTTCTTGATGGTAGCCACCTGCCTAATAATTATGGCACTATCTAGACTTACTTACGGAGTATGGATTGAATAATAGTTGGGCGTAGTCCACTGGTATGATAAAGTTATGGCTGACCAGACCTACTTAAAAGGATGGACAATAATAATGTTCAGTCACCGAACCTAAAGTTCTATTGAGCCCGTACCTAGCGGGTTACCTAAACACTGGATTGGCTGTATAATATAAGACTCCATCTATTAACTCCCACTCGGTAGACACTAAATCTATATTACCAAGAAAAAAATTGTTGGTTTTTTATTGTCTGAAGTTAATTTTTTTTTTTTTTTTCTAATCGAAACTTCTAAGTTAATTAGTCATTACCAAAACTAAAGCTTATTTTCACTAAGGAAGTCATCGCTCACAAACCTACCTAACGATGGACCCTCTAGTTTTTTCCGTGAAAAAGAAAGTACTGATTTTTATCAAGCAATAGTTAGTTAATACCTTGTAAACGGGACCAAAACCACCTTGTCCAATCTTATTTTCATCGGAGAAGTCATTAGTGGCAGCTCTAATCGTGTCAAAATCAATTTGAACAGATTCTTCACTCCCATCCAGTCCATCTACACAAGTAATGGTCGTTTGAATCAAAATTCACGAGTAATTTCAAGAACTTAAGAAATGAATATGATTTTTATAGCATAAAGATGGATAGTTAATTACCAATGACTGCAGTGTAAGTCTTATTTCTTTTTGAACTAGTCCTCCTCTTAACCAGTAAAAGAGCAACAATAATAGAGAGGATCACTGCACCAGCAATTGTTGGAACTAGAATAGGAATGAGTTTAGATGAATTACCCCCTGTTCCTGTAAAAATTAGAAATACTTAATCAATAATGCCTGAGTTTATGTTAGATTAAAAGAATAGCCAAGACAATCACCAAATAGAAGTAAGAGTTCTACTGTGTCAAAACACTTTCATTTTAAAATGATCTTAGTCAGAGGTTCCTGTTAGAGTAGATAGGAGAGTGTATAGGAGTATATTAGCTCTTCAAGTGTATTATAATTATACAGTAGAGTGCATGTCTTTGTGTAGCTGTCATATACTCATGATATGGATTACAGAGCATGAGAGTTTCCATCCATTTGACCCACATCGGCCCACATTTGTTTGATCCAAGTCATTGACATGCTCCACAATTGCTCTCGCCTTCTTCCACTGCCTCCTGATGAAATAGTAGCAGCCCCTATTTCACCTTGACTGGCGTGATTAGGGCATTTTAACAGTTTGATCTAAATTCATCATAATGGACGGTCAAAACACCGGTTTTCCATTTCATATTCTTAAAACAGATAGCTAAGAATGACTAATAAATATATAACTAAACATAAAACCCTACTTATACTTGATTAGCCAATGGATCCCTAAAGCGTTCCCCATATCATTATTTTAGGTATACTCGAGATAAAAGGTGAAGATAGGGATGCAACTTGGTTCGGTTGATTCAAGTATGTGCAGAAACTCAAACTAGGGGATGGCTTAAACGAGTGATGTAACCCTACCTGCTTTAACTAAGAGCCGTAATGGTTTTTTCAAGTTCACGATGGATTTTGGATTCATCAAGTTTCGATTATGGTAACAAAGACGTTGGGCAAGGTTGGGCTTAACCCAGCCAATACGAAACATGCCTCATTGCCATACCTACCTCAAACCAACCCAAACTGTAGAAGGGTGAACCTGATCCCATCTTTAGACGCTCTACCCAATTTTACAGATACCACCAATAACAATTCGGATTCTTGAATAATTTTATTGACTCACCATATATTGATCATTACAAGTTACTTCTAGGTGGCTTATCGATCAGATCAAGAAGACCAATCATGAAGGGGAGGGATTCAAGTAGGGCCCACAGTGTACCCTGACCAAACTACTAATACTGGACCCATACCCTGACCAAGGACCAACTAGGGTATGCGTTACAGGACCTTATAAACAAAGACTCAGACCAGACCCAAGCTGATTAAAGGGCCTATCCCCAGACGCAAATTAAAATCCAAACACTTATATAATATATTCTAATATGAGTTGTGATCTCCTTGGCAATGTTGCCCCGGAGAGAACATTGGTGCGGGTGTCAAATTGGATCTGATGGCAATTCACAGGTAGTAGAGGGTGGATAGCAGATACAGGGGTGTTGCCTTCCGGCTGATGTTGCCCAAGGAGATCAAATCCCTGCTTAATATACATACATACAAATATGATGCTAAAACTGACGGACCCAAAACTCTAACCTGAATTTTACTTGGGTCAACCTGAACACAAATTAAAAATGAGAATAAAATTTTGGATACATGCCCAATCTGTTTAATTCAAGAGACTCTGTTTTCAGGGACTTGTTTAATCCCTATAGAAGACATGTTTGCCTCATGTTAGCTGATGTCCTGATCTTTCCAATAGGTCTTAATATGTGTTGCAATTAGAAAGCAAGCTAAGAAAAATAAGGACCAAAAAAAAATTACCTGCGCTAGTTCCATTGGTAGAAGGCGCTGTATTGGTGGAAAGTGGAGTTTCAGCAACAGTAGGAGCAGGGGAAGGAGCTGGAGCTGCAATAGTGGAGGCCCCATAGAAACTATAAATCTCAAACCTTATATTACAAACAGCCCCAAACACTCGCCCCCCCTGTTTCTTATCACAGCACTTTGGAATTTGTCCGATAGCAGAACCCAAGCATCTGTAGCAATCATCTCCAGATATATCCCTTATACACTGCACAAGACCATACACATTCGAAAAGCTAGAAACCTTCGCCTCTCCAGTCGCAAACATGCGCAACCGCGTCTCATATGCCGCTCTACTAGAAAGATTATTCATCAGCTCTCCCAATACACTCTCAAACTGATCTGGGTTCGTTGCATTTTGCGTATTCCACATGTAAACCCACACCGGAGTGCTCGAAGAGCCCAAGAAATTGCTGTTGGAATAGCGCAACAGGCAGTCATCATACCATATTGTAGCACTTCGGTTAGGACAACGGCTTAAGATCTCATCACTCGCCGTTTGGGTGCAGTTCTGGCATGTGCTGGATGAGGCGTCGCCGCGGCAGAGGACGAGGCCGTAGGCCTCGTTGGTGTCTTGTCCGATCGATGTATTGTAGAAGCCGTAGTTGAGAGTGGAATTGGAGGAGAGAGAAGGGAGGAGGAGTTTGAGGTTGGTGCCGAATGTGCTGGTGTTGGTGTAGTTTGCCGTGTTGTCGCATATATGGTAGAGAGGGTCTGCTGCATTAGTAGTAGGGACGTGAAAGCTGATGAGAAGGAGAAGTAGGGAGGAGAAGATGGGGAGATGAGAGGGTAGGGAGAGGAAGAAGGTGCTCATGGCTTCTTCCTTGTGTGGGAGCTGGTCACAGGTTTCTCCTGTTCAGAGTAAATTGGGTGTGCCTTTATGTTATGGTTTTGTATTGACCAGCGTTCACGGCGTGGATTTAGTCTAAGGGCATGTGTTTTTATTTGTCAAGAATTCTAGAATTCTTATATATCCATCCGTCTATATGGCCCGAATGGTTTGCCGGAATGAGAGCCCGAATCCGACCCGGAAGTCCAGCTGGACCTCTTTAAAAAGAACAATTAAAAGATTTTGAAAGACAAAAATGTGACATTTCACTAGTGTAAACAAGCAACCCAAATGCGGACTCTTACCAGCTCATACTGATCGCAGTCCGTATGATGTCAAGTCAGTGATTGAGACAATTATGAGCCAGTATGGGCTGAATCTGAGTTTTTTAAAAAATATACATATATACAAACAGATAACCATTGCGTTCACGGGCCTCATCATCATTTAAAAAACTAATTCTGGACTGTAGGAGATGCACATGTAAGTCCAGTCGACGTTTTCCAAGTTGCGTGTGTGGGACTACTTCACAGCGTTTACCGCTTGCGGTGCTCCACACGAGCATGCAAGCTTCACTTGTTGCTTGTTGCTTGTTGCTTGTTGCATGTATTATGAATTATGATAAAAGTTAGAAATTTATTTTACAATTTGTCTTCTTGTTTTACCCAGCCAAAGGGATTGTGAGTTGGTCCCCATCAAAAACCAGATATGAGGAAGAACTTGCCCATGTAAGAAGAGAAGCATCAGCAATAGTGAAAGGTGCCAAAGACGAAATCACAATTACAAAGGTATAATAACTTTTAACTTGCCATTGATTACTAAGATATACAATGGAACCTGGGCCACACGAATGGCAGTCCATCAGCAAAACGAGAAATTAATTCAGTTACACAAATAGGTGTCCCCCACTTTACTTTTCAGAGGAGCCTGGGCCCACTTTATCTGGTTCTTGGAATGGCAAGATCACTTCAAGGATACAATTCACATGCGGAATTTGAAGGGTAGAAAAAGATTTAAAAAAAAAAAAAAGAATGAAAGAAATAGAGGGTTTAACTAAAATTAATTCCCTTACACTTTGTGAAGATCAAAAAGGCCCTCAAATTTCAGTATAGGCCAAAAAGGCCTTGAACAACAATATTGCTACTCTTGTTTGTTTCTTTTTTTTTCTTTTTTAGGGTTTGCTGAGTGATGGTATCTATGTTTTCCTCTTCATAAATCCATCCATCAATCCAAACAATCTCTCAGCCTTTTCCTTGCGCTCCACCCACAGCTACGCCATTCTCACCACAAAACCCTTTGAAGCAACCAACGACACCGCCGAAGCTGCCACCACTCCGTCTCGACTCTCGCCAATCACCTTCCTCAAAGCCTTTTCGATCATATTCAAGCTTACACCGTCCTCCCTTTCGTGCTTGAATTTCTTTACAAAAAACTCACTTTCAAATTTGAGGAGAGCAATTTGAAGAGGGGTTTTGATTGGAAGAGAGGAAGATGGGGTTTGGATAATTTGAAAATGGCTTGAGGGGAATGGAATGAGGAGAGAGCTTGGGTAGTATATGTTGTGATCTAGGGCCTACGAAAAGAGATTAATCACACATAAGAGAACACAGAGATTTACATGGTTCGGCTTTTGGCCTACATCCACGGGGAAGACGGGAGAATTCACTATGCAATCAGAAAAGGTGTACATCATAAAGACTCTGAGTCTCTATTTATAATCGCTTCGAGTAACGCATCCTCTGAAATGTAACGTCCATGTTGATGATAAATCTGGGTGAATCCTGATCGGTACACTACAACCTGTATCTTTTCACCTTAGAAGCATATCCCACCAAGATGCACTTCACAGCCCTTGGTTCTATTTTATCGATTTTCACGCGAGCAAAAAGCCGGACAACCGAAGATCCTCAAGTGAACATAATCAGCTAGATTACCTGACCACTTTTCTTCTGGTATTTTGCAACCAATCTTTGTGTGTGGAAACCTAGTTATCAAGTAGCTGCAGCATTTTACTGCCTCGGCCCAAAAGTCCTTGGACAATCCTACAATAAACAACATACAACAAGCTCTTTCCAAAACCATTATGTTCATCCTCTTTGTAACTTCATTCTGCTGCGGAGTTTCTGTAGTGGTGTAATGCCGAACTATGCTATGATCCATGCAATAGCTCTTAAACTCTATCGATCTGTACTACTTGCCATTACATGTCCTCAACTTCTTTACCTTCCTGCCAGTCTGTTTCTCAATCATTTCCTTCCATCGCTTGAATATAACAAAAGTCTGATCCTTCATCTTTAGAGTATAAACATAAACTTTCCTTGAATAATCTTCAATAAAAGTCAGCATAAACCGGGACCCACCCTTGGAGTAAACCTTATAAGGCTCTCATACATCTGAATGAACATAATCAATGATACCTTTCGTGCGATGAATACATGTCTTAAAACTGACCTTTCGATGCTTTCCGAATATGCATCTCTCATAGAAATCTAACTTGCTTGTTTTTGTGCCACATAGAAAATTCCGATTGTTCAGTATTGTCAATCCCTTTTTACTCATGTGACCAAAACGTAAGTGTCATAAGTGCGTTGAGACAGATTCATGATCATATGAGGAAGACACTGCGGCTCCACCTGTAATAGTATTTCTGGACAAAACATACAAGTATCCAACTCTATCTGGACAAAACATACAAGTATCCAACTCTATCGCCTCTCATAAGAACTAGAGCACCCTTCACAACCTTCATAACTCCACCTTCAGCTGAGAGCTTACAATCGTTGGAGTCCAAGGCACCAAGATAAACAAAATTATTTTTCATATCAAGAACATGCCGAACCTCTGCCAACGTTCTGACGATTTCATCATGCATCTTGATTTTGACTGTTTCAATCCCAAACGTCTTACAGGCAACATTGTTGCCCATCAAGACACTACCACCGTCGATTTCTCTATAAGTGATAATTCAGTCCCTATAAGGACACGAATATCATTTTCAATCACAGAAAAGTGCATTGTCGAAAACATAATCTGATCTTCCATCTGCAACACTGATTGAATAATCAAATGACGAATCTTCTATTATTTCTTTCTATTTCCTCTGCTGGCAATAGTAACATTCAATGTTTTTCATGTTAAATCTATGTTTGCCCTTACTACTGGAGTCTTTTGTTTTTCCTCGTACTAGAAAACCCTCACCCGAACCACCATTGTCAGCCGCAACTTTTTTCTTCAACTTCTTAGAGTTAAAGGCTACCTCTACATCATCTTTGGACAGAGCATCTATACCATACATCATGGTATGAACAACATGCTCATATTAGGGTGGTAACGAGCACAACAACATAATAGCTTGATCATCATCATCAATTTCAACAATGATATTTTTCAGATCCATGATAGCTTTTGTGAAGGAATCAAGGTGGGTTGAAACAAACGTACATTCCTGCATTTTTAACATGAACAACTATTTCTTCAGATACAAACGATTCGTGAGAGACTTCGTGATGTACAAGTTCTCCAACTTCTGCCATATGCCAGCAACAGTTTTCTCCTAGGCAACCTTTGGCAGTACACCATCGCTTAGAAAAAGCAGAATTTGACCGTACGCTTTTTTCAACAACTCATCATTCTTATCATTTGACAGTTTCTCAGACAAAGCATTCGTTCACTTCAAAGCTTTCTACAACCAATTTTGAACCGGCAAAGCATGCATCTTTAAACCCCACAGACTAAAATTATTGTTTCTATTGAATTTCTCAATTTCAAACTTCGCAACCATTCCACAAATATTTCACTGTACGTGTGTAGATCTGGTTACCATGAGCACACTAGAAGAAACAGATTTGAAATCCAACTCTAAATAGCTAAGATATTGCGGAAATAAGTTTTTATGCTCCAATCAGTCAATCTCCTTCATTGACCGTTGAACAACCAATCTTCTTCCACAACCGCGTAGATTTGCTCAAAACTAGTTCGTAGGTACAAATGAATCTCCAATTAGACTCCGGATCGTCAAGATATCGCAAAAACAAGCTTCAGCCTTTGATCTAGTCAAACTGGCTTTGACCGTACGGATATGCTGACGTCAGCGCTTTACCAGCGCCTTTTCCTGCAGGCTTTACTTTTGGGCTTCTGCTGCACGGGTCAGGTCAACCTGGACTGGACTAGAAACTGACGTGCTTTTGGGATTCAGCGACAGGTCAGGTTTGACCTGGACTAGACCCAACCCGGAACAAACCCAGAATTCCCTTCTTCTTTGTTCTGTTTCAGAGAATGAAAACCGACCTCGAGCCCCTACGGTCTTACGGTCTATTTTTTTCCTCTGGCCACATAGGCAGCGTCGGTGACCTGCGAAGGTGAGGGTGGCAGCGGCGACAATTATCGATCTCTTCACTGGTGAAGATCTGTAAAGTTCGACGATGGTTGGGCTTCACCGTAACAGAACGAAGAGGCAGCAGCTTCCGCTCTTCTTCCTCTTCAAATACGGCGATCGCAGTAGCGACGTTTGAGAGCCTCCTCCGGTGACCGCTCTCTTCATCGGCAATGAGATGGGGCACCAACAAGCGCAACAGAGCCTAGAACCTCTGTTTCTCTGCAACCAAGACCGATAGTCCATATCCTCTGTTTTCCCTACTATCTCATAATGCAAGCAGAACCCCAATGCGACTTTCTTTTCTTTGGGTCTCTGGGATAGCGTAAACCAAATTGCGACCGCGATAAATTGCAAAAACTAGATTTCTACGATTCCTTGATGAGAGAACCATGGCCCACAGAGGATCAATATGATCCTCTCTCTTCTCCCTTCGAACCCTTTGAAATCGGATCTGTCGGATCTCCTCCGATCACGCGTAACGCTTTGATACCAGTTTGTTGTGATCTAGGGCTTATGAGAAGAGCTTAATCACACACAAGAGAACACATAGATTTACATGGTTCTGCTTTTGGCCTACGTCCACTGGAAAGACGAGAGAATTCATTATGCAGTAAGAAGAGGTGTACATTATAAACTCTGAGTCTCTATTTATAATAACAGCCCCAAAACCCTGTTACACCCAAATACTTCTTCTAATCACACTAAACCTACAATAATAGACCTACTTCTAATCACACTAGAACATGAATAATGCAGGGGGGCCCGGTTTACAAACTTATTACTTCTATTGAGCCATACAATCTAACAGTATAGATGGAGATAGAGGAGAAGATAGGAGAGTAGACATATTGAGTGTGGGGATGAAAGAAATGAATAACGATACCACCACTCATGTGTACAAGTGGTGGGGATATTCCCGCTTGGCAAAACAAGAAGGAAAAAAAGAAGAAGAAAGAAATAGGGGGAGGGCCTTTATAGTTTACTACGAGAGCAAGCCCGTGATCAGCCCGGGCCCAAAAATAAAGATACGTTCATTTTGGAATCATATTTGAAATATAAGGAAAGAGGACAAACCCAAAATAGGTCTTAAGGTCCATCCAATAGCCCTAATGCTTGAATATATTTACTATAGTTTTGAGAAAGTGTCAAACCAACCTTAGGGTCAGTTTTGTAATTTTACTAATATAGTCAAGTCAAGTAAAGTTGATTTTGAAGAAAGAATAAAATATAAGTGGGTTATGATGGTATTTTATTTTTAGTTGTTTGTTATGGAATCTTTTTGACTTTTTGGATGGAAAAGTGGAGTTCTTTTTTTATTTTAATGAATAAAGGTAGTTGTTTTTTGACTTTTTGTATGGAAAAGATGAGGAAATTTTGAATAAAGTGCATTTGATGTGACATCTTGTCTGGAAAATGGAGGCCTTACTTGACTTTGATTGTATTAGTAAAGTGCCAAACGACTTAAGAAGAGAGATTAATAAAATGCCGCCTTTTTTTCTTGAGTTATGGAACCCCAAAACTTTTTTTTAAAACAAAAAGGGAAGACTAAAAGAGACGATTATTCATTTATCTTTCCTCTTAATTTTTTTAAGTCCCAAAAAATGAATTAAAAAGTCAAATAATATATCAATCAATTGAAAGTGAAGAATTGGTTTATGTTCAAGGTGGTTGTGGCCTTTTAGTTTGCAGTTGTATTTATTTGTAAAGATAAAATATGAAGGTTTTTCTTGATGAAGAGACCCATTGCCCACGGGATGAATACGAGACCTATGCTCAAATGTGGGTTTCATGGCCCACCTAAGAGCGAGCAGTTTCCTAATTTTTTTTCTTTCTCTAAGAAAATCGTAAATTTAAAATTTTAATTGGATTTTTTTTCTTGTTTGTACGCTTTTGTTTTGAGATAAGATTATGAGTCTCATGGCCCACCTAAGTGTGATTGGCGAATTGGGTATTGCTAGCCTTAAAAAAAAAAAACAAGGAAAGAGAGTTAAAATAGGTGATTTGAATAGAGTGGGGCCCACCTACTGGCGATCCAAAGCTTATAATTGAATGCCATCTGCTAAGAAAGTTGGCTAGGCAGCAATGGGGAGAGAGCAACTGTACAAAAGAAATACAAAAAACAGTCCTCCTCAATTAGCTGTGTCGTCCACTTCATGAGAAATCCAAACAATAAAGTTTCCTCATCTTTTAATTCAAGAGACCACCTAAAAAAAATGGGCGGAAACACTTGCTCTTTAGTTGTTTTTCTAATGCTATTTTTTTTTTTTTATAGCCCACTACTCACCAATATATCTTAAGAGACATGGAGATACTTATTTCATTTAGGTATTGATAGAATAAAACAGTATTTTGTTGAAATAGGGGATCTGCACTCTCTTAAGTAGGCAACCCATCTAAGTAAGTTGGGAAGAGAGAGAAAATAGGAGATGGGAAATTTGAAAGAGGGTTTCTTATTTCTTAATTGAGAAGAGAAATTAGGGGTGGTTAGGAGAAGAGAAAAAAATGCAGTTTGGAATTTTGCCTTCTCCTTTTAACAGGTGATATCGAGGGGCATTAAAAAAAGAATGTCCACATGTTAATGGTCAAAGTCAGCACAACGCGTTTAGGAGCAAAAATAAAAATCCAGCCGCGCCACTCAAGTCATTGTCGAGACCGAAGAATCTTTCTTGTTTATTTTTTGTCACTCAAGTCGGCTTCAGTTTCCAAGGAAAAACAAAAAAAAAAAAAAAAGTCGTCTTCACGACTATGGAAACGAGTTCCGATCCCTGTTTCAATTGTTTCGGCAAATCACATAGGGCCACGTCACGTCTCCACCTTCAAAAAAGAGATAAAGAATTCAATGAGATTTTGCATGCCTTCAAAGATTTTCGTCGCTGCATTAAAAAATGGGTGGATTGGTTTTTGCCTGATTAGTTTGATATAGTCCTTACTTTGATCATAATTAGTTGCAATTCTCTCCTAAAACAAAGAGTTAAGGATTCTTTGAGTAGTTTGGATTCATTATGGCGGGTCCTATTATTGTTGTGTTTTAACTATATCCTCAAAGCTTTTAAAAATTACACTTTTAAAAATATTGAGGTATTGTCAAATTTAAGATTTTTTCTTTAGCTATTAGCAAAAAAATCTGCAAAAAATAAATAAATTTATTTTTAAATGTTAAATAAAAAAAGTCAATAAATATAAAAATATCATCGATCCCTTTTCCGCATCAGCTAACGCTTACCCCTCTTAAAGGAAAATTCTAGCTCCGCCACTGATGTTAGGGTGGGGGCCAATATCAGCATATTACGTATTATACATGTGTTTCTAGATGCATTGTGCGCCTATACACTCTATTCACATGTGAATATTTTTCCTCAATAGGATGTCTTACATATAATCTAACCAATGGTGTCCTCTATCCCCAACTAAAGTGAAATTTGGCTTATGAAATTTTCTTTTTCGGTTTTTAAGAAAAAGGAAAAGATTAATTACTTTGAGTGGCTTGAATTTAATAACAGGACCCACCTTTTTGAACTAATAGGCAGAGAGAGATTCGTTTTATTCATTGTTGGCATGAGGGGATCCAAAAATTTTTCCAATGCGTTTTAGAGGCTATGAATTTTTTAGTCCAAACAAAAATTACTCGAAAGCTCGAAATAATCTCACTAGATGGAAATGCTCGGCTTGTTTCACTGAATTCATTTGTAATTAATGACTTAATTCAAATCTCCCCACTATACGTTGGTAAGGTTTCATAGGCCTCACTTATCTATGAAGAAATCAGGCCCCATTAAGAAAAGGGATAGTCACCATATGAAGTTAGCCGACCAAGGTCCTATGGGTCTCTTTATAGTGGGGAGATATGAATCCTATGTAAAAGGAGTGAAATTTTATAGTGGGGACCACCTATTGAAAATCCTAGCCACTAGAAGTTAAAGCGCTCATCATTTATGAGAAGTTTCCAACTTTTACGAGCTTTCCCTATTGTAACATTGACCATATGATGAATAATGTGACTGACAAATATGATTAATAAGGCATAACATTTATATTGCTCATGTTATTTATCATATGATCAATCTTATATTAGAGCCAACTCCTATTAAAGTAAAATTTTGGGACTTTCAAACACGATGAGAGCACTCATTTTGAGCGGTTCGAATTTTGAATACATGGGCTCGATTAAGGAGTTTCACCTCTTAAACTTACAAATGCTCCAAGCTAGAGACTAAGAGGATCTCAACTCCAAGTTCTTGGGTTCATTGCAAACAAGTCAGTGTTAATGAGGCTACGCCTTTACCAAGATCATACATGGGCCAATTGGGAATATGAAAACCTGAATATCAATGCAGTCATTGAGTTCAAGATTTTGGTCAGGGATTCATGTCCGTCCTCAAAGTTTATGTTTAACAAAATACACCGGGGTCATTTGCCTTCTAGGCATGGGATAAGAAATTGGTTTTATATAGGTAATAAATGTCACAAATGCAAATGTTACATATGTACAGTGTAGGGATGCTCGTGGGCCGGGCCAACACGAGCTTGATTAAGACCAGGCTTGGGTGTGGAATATGGGCCCGTTCAGTAATTAGGGCTAAGTGACAAACAGCCCAAAGCACAGCTTGGCCAGACTAATGAATGCTCGTAATTTGGAGTATTTATCCAAACAATTGGTGGAAAGCCCAGTTTGATTATGCCTAGCAGGCCCAATTAGGTGGGCTTGAGCCTAACTTTTATAGTCCGTGTTGGGCTAGGCCTGGCTCGGGCCTACATTTCCGAACTAACCGGGGCCTAGCTATGCCTAAGCCCAACCCAATCTGACCCATGAACACCCCTACATATGTGAAACACATTACAATATTTGTCAAAGCCACTATTTTTACATTAGTAAATGTGTACATTTATGTTTAAAATTTTTTGAACATTTTTCATAACTATTAAGAGTTTTGAAACAAAAGTCTTGATGGGTATCATTCACATCCAAATATTGAACAGCTCAAATCATGCGTTGGGGCTCACAAATTAAAAATGATCAATGCCTATCCTATAAACACACCCTAACAATCTAAACATGATACACTAGTAACACTACACATCAGATAAATAATATGAACTCTCTCCTACTCTATCACAGAGACATCAACTTTAGGGAAAGGCAACTCATGAGAATATCACCACTTATGACGCCTACGTATGTCTTTGGACATGAGTTATGACACAGACATATACTATGGATGCCAGATGGACACAAATTCTAGAAAAAAAAAAAAAAAAAAAACTTGAACGTACCAAACACAATAAATTGAATGTTTTGAAGTAACCAGAGGTAAATATATATATCCTAAGGCTACTTGCTTTACCAAAATTTGTGACAAGAACTTGAGATGTTGTGGTCTTTTTGACATGGTGTGATGGCCTCTACTCTTGAATTTGAAATGCTATGTTCACCAATTTCAAATATTAGTCACCTAAAAAGACTCAAATGACATTTAGGAATTATTAGTTCCAAGATTTCACTTTTCTGCTTTTGGTTTTTGAATTTCAAATGCTACAGTTGCAAATGAGACGATTTCAAATTGGGACCATATGGGGCCCTAATCCAAAGCCGTTTCTCAATAATGGTTCCGATCCCGACTCGAAACTTGATTCGTTGGGTCAAAGCGTAGTTCTAATAGGCGGTCCCACATATGGCTCCAAAATCGGATTCCACTAGAGGAGTAGAATCTAGTTCCAAAATAAATTCTAACTTCTTTTCATTTTTTCAATTTTTTTTTTTGAATAAGACCATCATTCAACTTATAACAATGCATAGAGTCTACTACTTCTAGATTTAAATATAAAAATACGCAATAAAAGTTGATTTTAAACTATAGATAGCAACATTAAAGACTCGTATGCTGGGTCATGGTCCCACGTGTCATTTTCATTAGACCCAGTTGTGAATTGGAACTTAAATTGGGTGCTAAACACTAACCCATTTATCAATAGAGGCATAAATTGATTTTTGAAACCATACCCATTTATGAATCCAAACCTAAATTGTGTTCTTTACCCGTATACATTTATAAATGGAAACCTAAAACAAGTTTCAAACCCATTTTTTTTAGGCAGGAACCTCCGTATAACTGGAATATGCTCTTCAATCTCTCTAGAAAACTAATGGTCAAGTACTCTGTCTTCTGTCTATATCTTTTTTCTTGAGATCTTCGAATGCAATATCTCGGTCTGATTACAAACAGATACCCCATCAATCTTTATTATGGTTTGTGACTTCATCTCTACACGGTTTGATTCATTAATATTTGTAGGTGTATGCTGTATGTAACGTGAACCTGTATATGCATTTCAAATGTATGTTATAATGCTTGGAACAAATATTTGCTTTATCCCAAGTTCATTTTTCTTCATCTTTTTTTGAGGGTAACAAGAAGTTCTTTTTCATGCTAAACAAGTCTTTTGAAATATTAGGAACATAGGAGTTGTACATTCCTCCCTTCTGTCTCCATTCATGTGCATGTTTTTGAGAGACATTTTACATCTCTCTCTTGTAAAACGTACAAAAAAGGCGGGTTTGTTATTATGTGTTACATCCTGGACCCGAGAATCCCTTGCTTAGGGTGGTTCCCAAGGTGTGACACGCGTACTTCCTTGAACTTGCACCTGTTCCGGACCAAGTCCGAATTCACGAAGGAGAAAATTCCACATTTTACGTGTGAGGATTACTCACTGACACCTGTCAATGCACATTTATCTGCGGAAACATGTACAATATCAAAATCAAAGCCATGATTAGTCCAATAACCAATCCATTATATTACAAATTATCTTTAACAAGCTAATAATTTAAATCTCTTTAATACATAGTACAAAGTACTCTAATGAACAAATACTGAATGCTTATCTCAAGGGAATATATTTCTAATACAAATGCGAAATAAAACTAATCATATGCATTACCTTAAGCTAAATGCAATAAAAATACCTAGTCTCAAACTCAAGATTACCCCTCTGATATGTACTCTGGCAGTCATAGCTACCCGATAAGCTTACCCAAATCAAACCTCAAATCTGAATGTTTAACAGTAATTCTCTTTGGTGTCTTGAATCCTTGTGACACCAAGAATGGTATCTCAAATACAACGATTTAGCAAGTATAGGCATTAATAAGCAAGTACATGATGTATCAAATCGAATTAAATGACAGTTGATTAAAAGATGTCAATATCAAGTAACAAATGGGCAATTGTGCTAAGATCAAATAATTCATGCTTTTCGAATAAAATGGAGAATAGACATACTAATTTGGCTACTACATTGAGCTCATCCTCTCAATTAGAGAGAAAATCTAGTTGGGATGTCACCAGTGGCCCGGTCAAAGGCTCACTAGCTACCTGGGTCTGGAGTTTCGGTGCTCCAGATGACTTACTGAAGTAGTCTCACATAACTAAACCAAGTATAACCCCGTCGAATATCACAAGGTCGAAGCTTAGTAGTGCCGACTCAATTGAATCAAATACAAATTGAATCATAAATTAAATTTAAGTGAGTTTCTATTTCTTTTATCATAATCAAATCGAATCATATTCGCATATCACTTTACTCACTCAATCTATATGTTCAAGGAATACTGAATTGGTATACGTATTAAAGTTATGAATTTTAATGTAAACAATTGGACCTCAAGGAGTATTAATAATGCAACAATTACAATAAATAAGATTTGATATCAAATGAAATTATACTCCAAAATGAATTGTAATAATTAAATAGAATCAAGGTATTTACTAGCCCATCTAATCTAAGTATTCATATGTTCTTAACCATCCAATTCGATATAGGTTTACAGAATCCTTGTATTACTATTCTATCTGGTGTCACATTGTTTAAGTTAATACAAAAGATTCACTAAACTAATATCCATGGCATGGTAAAAGATTTCTGAATAGTAAACATGAGTCTATCTCAACCTCTCGAGATATCTCATACTCTAAAGATCTCCGTTGGACATATAAGGGTCAAGGTACCAAGTTACGGCCCTACAAGGTCTTCAACATATCCTACAAAACTTTAGGGTTATGGGGAAGTCGGTCAGCTGGTGGTGGCTAGGCGGCCAGCCGACTGTTCCGTAACCGCCTGGTGACCGCGGCTCCTCTGTCAAAACCAACATACTGTAAAGCTGACCGCCAAAAGGCGGCTAGCCGCCAGGTGGTCACGCGGCTAGCCGCCAGGTGACAGCCTGCCGACCGCCCCTTTCTGACTGGATTTGTTAGCTTCTGGAATTGTGACCGTCCGGGGTTCGGCTAGCCGCCAGGTGACTGCTTACCTGCGGACAGCACATAACTGGGTTATTTCTACATTTCTGAAGCCCTCTCACTTCTCCTTCCATTATTCAACAACTTCCTCTAGAATAACCTGTACATTGAGCCTCCTTGCTCCCCTTTTACTACATATAATCATTATCCAAATCACACCCACATCAACTATTACAAATATGGACCTAATCCAATTAGTCATATTAAGAGGCTAGAATGATAAAACAAAGAGAATCTCTGAATTAATCAATGAATAGACAACATGTAACTTCCAAATTAAGCTTATACTTGCCTCAAATTAGCTTTTCAAGTCTTTCTTTAATCTATTGCTCAAATGACTCAAAATCCCCAAATATCAAACCCTAATCACAAAACACATGGAAAATGCTAATGAATATGCAAATATGACTACAATAGAGTCCCTTGACTCCATTTCAACTCAAAAACACAAAGAAAGATGGGTTTGATTCTTACCTCAACAAGAAATTCGAAAATGAAAGTTGTAGGCTATGGTTCGTGTCAACAAGGCTTAAGAGAAGGATGGAGAAGATGAAGATAAAGAAGAAGATGACTCCAAATCCTTGTCTCTCAACCACATGCACAAAATAATTGGAGGGAAGAAAGAGGAATTGAAAGGAGAAGAGAAAAAAAAAAGCGCTCACTCCTTCCTCAAGATGCACCAAGCGAATGAAATGAATGGTGGGTGGCTTTTAAAGGATAAGGGTGCCTCCTTTTTGCAAGAAAGCCCAACTATTTAGTGTATTTTCATTTCGAGTCAAACAATGGCCCACTTCTTCAACGGTTGATCAAATGAAGTCAAGTTCAATATGAAAATCGACATGCTTAACGAGATACACGCGATGATGCCAAAATGACGTGCATATGATGAAATTTGAGAAAGTCCATAATTTACATAAACTACTTTAATTAATTACTAAGTATAATTAAATTAACTAAACACAATTAATTAGCATTAAACACAATCAATTCGGGTCGAGGTGTAACATTATGTGTAAGAGACTGCTGCAAGTGAGTAGATGCTATCTATTGAAGAATTTTCAATGAAAATCTTGAACTAAAAAATGCTTAAACTAGCTTAATCCATAACAGCCATTGTCTTTCTTTCACATTATTTGATATTCCCTAATTTTTCAAAGCATTCCAATTCTACTAGATTCCCACTGAAACTTCCATTAAATCATCAGATTGCATTTTAAATACTGGTAAATGCATTGATTAGTTTGAACCCAGTTCAAGAAATGCAGTTCCTAAGGCATCAGTTTCAAGAATTCATTGTTGGCTTCTCTTTACCTATAAATCTATCTAGAACTAGACTATATCGATCACGTAATGAAAGTTGTAATCAGAACGGTTTTATTTCTTGCTTAGCATTCATCATGCATATCTATGACCGATAAAAAAAAGTTGCTGTTAGTTTCACTCTGTAGCATGGTTTAAAATATCGGTCTCGGTCGCGGTATCGGCCGAGCCGAAAAACCAATATGATATCGGTATCGGTCGCGGTTATCGGTCCGTCGTGGTCGTCGCGATGTGAAATTTTTTTTAATCAAAAAAAATTCACAAAAATATCCAAAAAATCCAGAATATTAGAAAATGTTGAAAAACAATATTTTTTTCCATTAGTAACAACAATAAATCAAAATCTCAGCCACCTTAAGTTATGAGTCCTGTTTGTGTCGCAGTTCGTTGTCTTCTCCGGTATTTCATATAATGCAGCCATTATTGATGCTCATGATCAATTTATTAGTGTAAAATATAAGAAAATAAATATAATATATCAATCATCATTTAATACTAACTCAATTATCAAATAAGTTGTGAAATTCAAGACCATGAATATGACATTGAAATCAGAAACATGATAGTGAGATTGATAAATCATAAAGCACTTAGGCATCAAAAGATTCATGGTTTACCTGACTTAGAGGGGACTAGTAGAGAGTAGAGACTATAGAGAGATTGGTGAGTATGAGTGTATTACAGATTGACAGCCTAATTCCAAGTGGAGTGTCGCCCTGGTTCGATATCATTATCATCATTTCTTCGGTACTGGCTAAAAAGATAAGCTCCATACTGTTGTACAGCACTACCATACCTATGACCATATTCAGATTGTTCTTGATAAGATGATGAACTATCTTGATCCCCCGTGGATTGAGATGACTGGTTGTATTCAAATGACATAAAATAATGATGAGGGGCATGAAGAGGTCGTTGGGAAATTGGTGGGGAAAGCCACCCTTGCTCAATTAACATCTGTTCAATAGAAATAAGCGATGTTGGTGAAGGGGGTACCCAATTAGGGTCATATGAATAACCCCCATGCTGTCCATACATGGCACCTTGTTGGTCAACATAACCCCCATGTTGTTCATATATGGCACCTTGTTGGCCAACATAACCCCCATGCTGTCCATACGTGGCACCTTGGCCAACATAACTTCCATAATGACCATGAGTAACGCCGCTACTACTACCCCCTGCCTTAGTCTGTCCAACATGTCTGACATAGCCACGGCGTGGATCTAACTAGGTAGCATCAGAAAAATGTTCAACTGTTTCATAAGTGACAGGCTCATCATCTCTATAATGACCCTCATCCCCGGGAGAGTCAGGTGGAATTCTTGTTGATGATGAAGAAGTAGAAATACTTGACTCACTCTCCTCGTCCACCTCCTTTCCCCTTGGCTCACTCGTATCAGGTGCGCGCCCCTGCTGCATTGTCAAGTTTATTTCTTCTATCCTTTTTGCGGCCCTCACTGGCTCAGGCCTATCCCCAGTCAATTCCTCCATCAACTCTTCAAACTCTAGGTCTTGATCTAACACCGGTTCTTCTTGTTCCTCCAGCCATTGACCTAACACAGTATCCTCTTCTAAAAAAATATAGTCCAAATTAATTGGATAGAAGTATTCCCGATGATCCTCAAATTGTCTTCTCCTTCTATTTCTGCTCCAGAGCTTGAGGTTGTAGTGGATGTAGACCAATTTATTTAGCTTCTGCATTGTCAATCTATTTCTTGGTCTAGTGTGGATAAATGAGAAGGTGCTCCAGTTTCTTTCGTAATTGGAAGACGATGTAGTTTGACTAAGGACTTTAATAGCAATTGTCCTTAGTGCAGGAGCACTCTCTCCATAATTCAACCACCATTCAGCTGGAAAAAAAAATAGAAATGATATTAGAGTCAATAAAATAATTATAAGTCTCTGAATAATATAGAGATGACATAACAATCAATACCAGGATAGGTCTGTATGATAGCTCTTCGCGCAGTCGTCGTTCCAAAGCTTCCAGCACATACATTGTATATGTCAATCTGAAGACATTAACGTAGAAAAATAAATTAGAGAAATTACAAATTACAATGTTATATACTTTTTTACTTAATTATCCTACCTGATTAGTACCCCAAATTGCTTCATTTGTACTCTCTGCCAATCTTTCAATTACATTTTTTAGTCCTAAATGGATTTCATCAGATATATATCTATCCGTAAATTAGGGATTAAAGAAGTATCATATAAAACTAATGAATTTTAGTCATTGATAAATTAATATAGTGAGGACTGAGGAGAGATTGGAGAGTTGAATACAACAATTCAAGTATTAAAGGAAATAGCCTTCACTTACCAGCAGTGTGTAAATCATGTTTCAACTGTCGTCCCCATCGATCGTCGATGATCTTCCAAAACTTCTTGTAATATCTATAATCTGCTTGAATAGCTAGCTTTGATCTCTCCATGGCCTCATGTAAGAAGCCCATTGTTGGCTTATCATCGCCATCAACCAATCGAAGAACCTTGATTAGGGGATCAAAAATATTCAAAACACCCTTCACATGAGGCCAAAATTTGTTTGACTCAATTATTTTACATACTTCAAGAGTAATGAGACTTGTCTTCTTTCCCCATTTTGAATTCATGAACTCATGTGATTTTATCAATTGGAGAAGCCCTTCTCTATACTTGTAAACACTTTCGATAGCAATGAAGTGGGTGACAAATCTAATGATGCCAGGCCGTAGTAATTCATGGTTTTTTGTATGCATTTTCATCATGGAAATGAGTCTATATGATTGATAAAAAAATTGGTAATCTTCTTTAGATGCATGACTTTTCCTTTTGCAATATCTTCAAGCATTAAATCCAGGCAATGTGCTGCACATGGAGACCAGAAAATGCTTGGCCTTTGTTTCATAAGCATCATTCCTGTAGCCTTCATGTTTGCAGCATTGTCGGTAACAACCTGAACTACACAATCTGCCTCAACTTCTTCAATCACCTCATTCAATAACTTATTAATATATTTTGCATCTTGAATGTAATCAGTTGCATCAACTGATTTGATAAACACCGTACCCATAGACGAGTAGACTAGAAAATTCAAGAGATGACGATGTGTGATGGTCGTCCACCCATCGCACATTAGTGTGCAACCTCTTTCCTTCCATGCCCATTTGAAAGTTTGCACCCAAGCCTGCAACTCTTCATACTCTTTCTCAATACAAACATGCCCAATTTCATAAGGGGTGGGTGCCTTTATACCTGGACCATGTTCTGCAGCTGCATCTAACATGGTGGTGAAATAAGGAAAAGATGTATTGTTTGGTGGAATGCCTCCATCCAAAAAAACTTTCCAGTGGCTCTCACTAGATGTTCTCTTACTTTACCAAACTTGCCTTTTAATGCTTTCATAATGCTGGGCTGCTTTGATGTTGGTTTTCTATAAGCAATGGGTCCGTTGGCCCCACAACATCCGGCCTACAAGGTGCATGTGTAGGAGGTCTTTCAATCTCCTCAATGTCTGGATCTTGACGGGGTTGTTTTTCACTAAATGCCTGACGCAAACTCGCTTCTCCCAGTCCGGATGACCCACCCTGCTCATATTGGCTACCTCTAGTGGTTGCTTCATATTGCATTCTTCTCCTCTCTTCCTCCTCCTGAAGTGACCTCATACTTTCTCTCCTAGCCCTCCTCATTTCCGGGTCTTCATCGTCATCATTGGAAGAACCAAATACTTCTTCTTTGCATGCATCAAATTCCTCAATTCTTCTTCTTTCTTGTACAACTTTTTTTTGTGCAGATGTATTAAGGAGCTCCTGCATTTCGACTCTCACATTTGATGGCACTTTATGACATTTCATCACCTGTCCTGATACATGTGCCAAGTGTTGTTTCAATCGAGTAATCCCGCAAATGAGCACTCGTCCACAATAATTACATTTTACTTTACTTTTGCTTCCGACTGCTTCACCGTGGCTCCATGCTAGATCTATGTTACGCACCATCTTGTTTCTATAAAATAAGAAATTCATCTAATAGTAATACTCTAACAACAATTATTTTTAGAAAACAAAATTAATAAAATCATTTTCAAAATCCTGATTATATAGATCAAGTATAAAAGTATGTAGATCAATCATTTACACACCATAAAATGATCATGAGTCATTAAAAGAACATATTTATGATGAAATCCCCAAAAAATGATATATTATAATTCAAATATTAAAAAATCCAAAAATAAAATAAAAATAGAAATCATGTTTATGATTATGAAACATGTGGATCTATCATCTACACACTATTAATATGCCCTTCGTATCACAAATATTCTAACAAGTAACAACAATTATTTTTAGGAAAAAAAATTTAATAAAATCAGTTTCAAAATCCTAAATATATAGATCTAGCATAAAAATATGTAGATCAATCATTTACACACCATACAATGATCATGAATCATTAAAAGAACATATTTATGATGAAATCCCCAAAAAATGATATATTATAATTTAAGTATTAAAAAATCCGAAAATAAAAAAATAAAAATAAAAATAGAAATCATGTTTATGACTATGAGACAAGTGGATCTATCATCTACACACTATTCATAAGCCTTTGGTATCACAAATATTATAACAAGTAACAACAGTTATTTTTAGGAAAAAAAATTCAATAAAATCATTTTCAAAATCCTAAATATATAGATCTAGCATAAAAATATGTAGATCAATCATTTACACACCATACAATGATCATGAATCATTAAAAGAACATATTTATGATGAAATCCCCAAAAAATGATATATTATAATTCAAGTATTAAAAAATCCGAAAATAAAAAAATTAAAATAAAAATAGAAATCATGTTTATGACTATGAGACATGTGGATCTATCATCTACACACTATTAATAAGCCCTTAGTATATATCACAAATATTCTAACAAGTAACAACAATTATTTTTAGGAAAAAAAATTAATAAAATCATTTTCAAAATCCTAGATATATAGATCTAGCATAAAAGTATGAAGATCAATCATTTACACACCATAAAATGATCATGAGTCATTAAAAGAACATATTTATGATGAAATCCCCAAAAAATGATATATTATAATTTAAATATTAAAAAAATCTGAAAATAAAATAAATGATTTTTTTTTTTAAAATCATGTGCATGAGTAGATCTAGTACGAAAGTATGTAGATCTAACTTCTACATGAAGAACACAATACAAGTGACAAACCCAATGATTTCTATGCTTAATCTAAAATTTTTAAAAAAACACATAATTAAATGCTTTAAGTTGATTTTCTTTTACCTTAGATGATATTTTCTTCAAAAAATAGATGTGCGATTTGAAAATATGCAAGAGGGAGTATGGCTGCTGCTGTGGGTAGTAAGGAGATGAGAAGAGTGGAGAAGAAGATGAAGAAGGGAAAAAAATTGCAAAAATTAGGGTTTTGACCCTTTTTATCACATCTCGGCCGATATTTTGAAAGCGATATTTTGGCGATATTTTGCCGAGACCGATATCTCAGCGAGATATCGGCTCGGTATCGGCCAATACCGATTCATATCAGCTGATATGAATCGGTATCGGCCGATTTTTTAACCATGCTCTGTAGTGGTCTGCAGCAGATTGTCACGGCCTCAGGATGAGGGCAACTCTAAATATAAGACGGCTTTGTGCGCAGCGACCGCTATTTTGATCCATGACCGCTGCTGCATTGTCAAATTTGATAGTTCTAGCAAGTTTCATTATCCCGTTCTCACTGGCCTTGGTTCCAAAATGAACAGGAAATTTGGATTGTACTCTTTTCAGAGTGGTTTTATTTCTCAGGAAGCAGCTGCAGTTTTAATCCCTCTTCAGTACCAAACTATTCCACTTCCCTCTTTATTTGGCTTGTCATTTTCCAGTTGCAGGGTAGTGAGGTTATTCATAGGGGTCATTGATGTATATAACTAAGAGTGTTTGTCAAAGGTTGGGAATGAGACTAGTAAGAAGGGGTCATAGAACCTTAGGCCTCGACTCGTTATCTTTAACACTATGGTCAGATGTAGAGGTCAAGGAGGATGGATTTTATCCTTGAGTTTGTTGTAATCAATCATGAATCTTGTCTTAATAGTCAATGGAGAAAGCTTCATGGTTCTAATAGGGTCATAAGTACCATAGAGAGATTTAGAACTGGAGCATACTTGGCCTTTTTCTCCATTGACAATTGGCATTTCAGACACATCCCTTGATGCCCAATAATCATTTTTGTGGCTGCTTTTTCTTTAACAAGACCAAAGTTGATGGTTCTTCTTCTACTGACTTGGCCCACTTTTGATCCAGAAGGGAACAGAAGGCTTGGTAAGTGATTTTCCTTGGGGGAGCTAGCAAGGGTTGGAGTTTGAGACCTAGGGGTGTTGATCCGGTTCGAGCTGAGCCCGTCACACATCCCTGGCCCATACAAGGACCCATGGATTCTAATAGGACTGCATTGACTAGATCTTAGCCCACAACCATATCTGGTCTATTCAAGGGCATCTCTGGTTGATTAGGAGTTGATTCCGCTAGCCCGCCCCATTTACTAATCTGATCAAAACCTAGTGGGGCCTCAGCTTCATTCATCA
>QPKB01000008.1:21002291-21134132 GCA_003546025.1 Camphora micrantha | reverse complement strand
TTTCTACTTGTGAAGGTGGATCTTCGGATCACCGTTTCTAAATTCCAAGTAGAAAAGTGAAATTGGCATACCCGTACAAAAAAAAAAAAGATGTTGATACCCTTATCTTTTCTTCTCCTCCCCTCCGCCGTACCCCGAAAGACCCGGGGCGGAGGCAGCGGGAGAGAGGGAAGAATCGGGTCCATCAAGCTGGCATACCCGGTGGGACACGTTCATTTGAGAACATGAACTTAGATTCTTTGGCACCTTTCTAGTTGGTGGCCGATGTTGAATCTTGCATAAAAAAAAAAACATGGGATGGGATTTTTTTGGAAATTTCTTTCTTTAAGTCTATTTCCAATCTTTCTCCTTCTCGAAAAAAAAAATCTCTTCTCTTGTTCTTTGAATTCAGATCTGAGAAATCTCGATCTCCTCCCTTTTGGACTCAGTGCCCGCAGAAATGTTTGAGCACGTTTTTAGATTGGGAAAGGGACCGTTTGCTCTCTTTGACGAGTTCGAAAAAAAAATCTGATTTCAAACTTGTCAGATTTTCAAAAAAAAATCTCCTTTCTTTTGGATCCAAATTTGAGAAATTTTGGTTTTCTTTTCCTTTCTGACTTAGGGCTCGCAGAAATTGTTTGAGCCTCTGTTCAGACTGGGAACGAACCATTCGCTCTCGCTGATGAATCCATCAAAAAATTTTCTGATTTTAAACTTGTCAGATTTTCAAAAACAAAATCTTCTCTCTTTTGGATCCAAATTTGAGAAATTTTGGTTTTCTTTTCCTTTCTGACTTAGAGCTCGCAGAAATTGTTTGAGCCCCTGTTCAGATTGGGAACGGACCATTCGCTCTCTCTGATGAGTCCACCAAAAAAAAAAAAAAGGGGGGGGGGAGCATTTGAGAACACGAAAGTTTTACCGATTGCGTTCTTTAATCGAGGTTGATCTAAGAAAAGCCTTGTCCAGAGTTTGGAGATAGCTAGGCTGTTCTAGGTAAGGGTCCTCCAAACAGGTTCATTAAGTAATCCTACGTTTACCTGGGGGCTGGTCTATCAACATTGGTTTCATAAGAACGAATAGTGAGAACTCGATGTATTCTCAAACCCTAAAAAAAAATTTTCGTCGATTTTTGGTTCAAATTTGAGAAATCTTGATCTCTTCCTTTTCAGACTCTGTGCTCGCAGAAATGTTGAGCACATGTTTGAATTGGAACATCATTTGCTCTTTCTGATGAATCCGATACTGACTTTAAAAAAAAAAATCTTCAAAAAAAAAAAAAAAAAACTTCTGTCACGTCTGGGTTCAAAGTCGAGAAATCTTGACCTCTTCCTCCTCGGATTACTGTGCTCGCAGAAATGTTGAGCGCGTGTTTGGGTTGGAACGTCATTTGCTCTCTTTGATGAATCTGATCCTGAATTTTCCCAAAAAAAAAAAAAAACTTCCGTCATTGTTAGGTACAGATTCGAGAAATTCTGGTTATTTCCTTTTCGGACTCTGTGCTCGCAGAAATGTTGAGCACGTGTTCGGATCGGAGTGCCATTTGCTCTCTTTTGTGAACCCAACCTTGACATTTCAAAAAATCCCATCTCGTGTCCATTTCAAGGATGCGATTTACAACATCTGTGCCTAGCGGTGCTAGTACGCCCTCTTGGGTCTACTGTATTCGCGACCGACACATTTGTACTCCCAACCTTATATCATTTTACCTCGAGTGAGCCTCGCTCCTCGGTAATCTGAATTAAGGTTCACAATTGCTTCTAGCAGTCACTGGAACGCTCACTCTGAGCCTTTCATACTTGCGTTTAGAACATATGTATACTCTATGGCTTTTGCCTTCTTCATCTTGCTTGGGCCGGGCCTTGTCCCCTCTAGCAAATTGAAAAGACAAAACCATAGTTTATTTCCATTTATGATCACCACATTCTTGTGATTACTAATAGATCCGGTCTTGTTTCAGAAAGGTTTTTCAAAAACTAACATGGCAGCTTCATTGACAATCACCTTCGACGAGAACAAGTACCAGCTAATGCTTCAAGAGAAGCAAAACAAACGCGCTCCTAAGCGCCTCGCCAGCGGCCGAAGTGTCACTTCCTTCGGTAACTCACAAGACACCGGGTCGACTTCCTCTCCCCGGTCCATCGTCTTCGGGTCGCTGGGACCTTTCCCACTTCCCACAGAAGAAACGACTCCTGCCAAGAAGTAGAGAACCGCCCCTGGGCGCGTCCCTACTGTGACACCAAGGGCAACCGCCAAGAAGACTGAAGCCCGCGACAACCCCGCGAAACTTCAGCCTGCAAGAAACTAGGTCTACCTCAAGACTTGGTCTCCAAGACCTTCTCCAAAACAAAGAAGGTCCCAAAGATCTGCAAGGCCAGCATACCTGGCCCCGCTCAAGGAGAACCGGTTCTACCCTCTCTCGTACACAAAAGAGGAGAAACCAGCCCTCCACCAAACAAAATCCACCCAGCACGAGCCGGCTTATTCCTATAAGCCCAGGATCAAGTCGTGCATCATCAGGCCTCAGCAAGAACCTGTCAAGGCCTGTATTCCTGCAACTCGGCCCTTCATCTCAATAGGGGCCCGAGCTCGCCAAATTTAAAGCTTCGCTGCGACAGGCTAAGGACCGCGTCCAGATCCTGTCCTTGCCAAATTACAAAGAAGACAAGCTCGGCTGTTGCGCGCGAGGGACCACCTCCTTCGTGGCTAGAGCACAGCCCGAGCTAACTGAAGCTCAAATCGCTCGTCGTATGCGTCGCCGAGCGGCGTATCGGCAAAAGAGACTAGAGAAGCAAAGAGCTCAGCACTCCACGCTCCAGGTCTCTAAAAAATGGGTCGAAAAAGAAGCACCCAACCAAGTTGCTACTGTCCATATGGTTGGCAAAACCAGAAGGCGCCAGAAGTCAGCAACAAAAATCCATGTCAAGCGACCGGTGACTCGCAACGTCTCCCGGGCGCGAAGACATAGAGAAGATTCTCCCACTCCTTCAAGTCAAGGACACCGGAGCAATCACTCTTCGAGCTCTTCATCCAAAAGAATGAGCTCCAGCTCAGTCACCAAGACGGTATCCTCATTCGACTCTCGAAGGATGAACGTCTTAGTCACAAATGCTGAGCAGCCTCCGCCGCAAGATGACGTAGCCGCACGCATCCAGCAGCTGGAGCAGGGACAGCAGAGGATAGAAGCTCTCATGGAGAACTTACTTCTTACCCTCCAACGTCCGCTGAATAATGAAGCTCCTCCAAGTCACCACGAAGAGGAGGTAAATGAGTCACGCGCCCTTACCAAAAAGGACGTTGACGATATCCTCGCCAAAGCAAAGGAAGAGGATTCACTAAAGGAACACAGAATCAAGCCGCCATATCCCTTATGGATGGACTCGGTACCGTTTCCTACCAAATTCAAACAGCCCACTCTCCAAACATATACGGGGAAGGGCTCGGCCAGACAACATGTCATCCATTTCAAAATCCTGATGGGAGACATCGCGGATCAAGACGTCCCTAAGATCCGTCTCTTCGCAAGTACCCTAAAAGGTACGGCCTTTGATTGGTACTCCACTCTTCAGGAGGACTCTATCCAAAACTGGGCCATGATGGAGACACGCTTCCTAACTCACTTCAAAGGTGAGGATCATCCTGTGACTATGGCTCAACTCTGCAGCCTAAAACAGGGAGAGAATGAGTCGACATACGACTACATTCACAAGTGGAAGGCAATGGCGTACAAATGCTCAGACGTACTGCCACAAGCGTCGCTGGTCGACATCTGCCGTAACAACATGAGAGCAAAGATATGCTCCATGATTATCGGCAACAAATCAAAGAATCTGGGAGAACTCCTAGAAGCATCAATGGAGGCTGAGACGGTGATCAAGGACCTCAGCAGTCAGAAATCATCAAAGAAGGAGCCGACCGCCATTGCAACCTCGAAGCAAAAGAAAATTGAGGTTCTCAATGTGCAAACCAAGTCAGCTCCGCATCCACCAAAGAAAGCTGAAAACAAAGGTGCAGGTAAGAGACCTGAACTTTCTGATGCCTTCAAAGAACGAGTAGAAAAGAAATACCCGTTCGATGAAGATGTTGAAGAAATCTTCGAGGCTCTCTTAGCAAACGGGAAGCTCACCCTGCCTGAACCCAAAAGACCAAGAGATGTTGGCAAAACCAACGATCTCCGGTACAGTCCATACCACCAGATGATCTCGCATCCTCTCAACCAATGCTTCGTTGTGAGAGAAAAGATCAACGAGATGTGGAAAAACGGAGTCATCACCTTTGACAAAAACTACGGGTCTGCCTCCGTCAACATGGTGTCGTATGGACAAACACAAAAGTCACCAAAGAAGAAGGTCACTACTTCCTTCAAGGTGATAGAAATGGCTCAAACATCCCAAGAGCTAGTCCCGTGCCCAACACCAGATGGACAGCCCATATGGGTACATCCTGATCTCCTGGAAGATGAAAACTGGGAGATCGTCAAAACAAAGCCGACCGCTCGACAGCGAAGGCAAGCCAGGAGACAACTCCGCAAGCTTAAACAGCAGGAGAAAGCTCAACCAAAACAAGAAGTTCCTGAAAAAACAGAAAGTTCCCCTACCCCTTCACTGGGGGCAGCAGAAAAGTCTCCTTCCGAGACTTCGAGGCCGGCAAGGAAATTCACCCTTCGTGATTTCATGCCATTACTACTAAAGACTGAAGACATGCAGGGGGCATTATACTCTTGCAATTCAGTAGTTGGATTCCCCATGGATGGGTACGAGTCCAGTGACACTGCCAGTGACACCGATGAATGGGAGGAATCCCTCGAAACAGGAGAATACCTCTCCGACGAGGAATGGATCCCCGAATCCCACCTCATGCCGGTGATTTGGTATAACCCTTTACAACCACATGGATCTTAGTCTGATGATGAAGGAGACCAAGAGGTTGTTCAGAAAAATGCTGTTGACACAGCACCTGCCAATGCTCCGGTAGAACCCGATCAGGAGGAACTACAAGGAGTAGATGAAGAAGAAGATCTGGCTCCTATGCCTGATCTCGAAGAATATGCAAGGATCTTTTGGCATCTTGCCATAGAGCAAGGACAAGATCACATCAATCAGCTTCATCGCAATCCAGAACCGGTGGTCCTGGAAAATCTACAGGAGTCCCCTCCAGTAACTCCTGAAAATGAAGAAAACTGCTGGGTAGATGATCCCCTTACTTCAGAGGATGAATTTGACTCCCAACAATCCGTTCCGGAGACGTTTCCTATTGCTTGCAATGCGATAGTTCGAGACGACAGTGCCTCTGGAGCTTCATCTGCCGAGGCCACAAACTCCCATACTACATCAGGTAGTATATCCTCTGATATTACTACCTCGGAGATGGCATCTTCTCAACCTTCGTCTTCTGAGACTGTCACATCAGAGTACAGACCTCTTCTGGCTGACTACCTTGAAGACGTCTCTACCGATGAAGTCTACCCAGTCAACTGGTCCCAGATGCCTAACCTCATGGGAGATGTCTGGACCGATGAAATTGTAAACAAAGAAGACAAATTGCTGGACGCTGTTCAGGACTTGTTCCCGGAAAATGCCCCATGCAATGCAATCACTGAGGATCGTAAGGTTGACGCGGAAGCATCTTCAGCAAATGAAAAAGATCAGCCCCTCAATCCTGAGGTTAGACTTCCGAATGAAGAACCGTCTCCAGAAGCTCTCGAAGTTAGTAAAGGTACCCGCTCTGGCTGGGATTACCACAAAAACTACAATCTAACTTGTTCTTCTTATGTAAACCCTTTGGGACAGAATGTAAACGCCCTAAGTGGCAACAATAATGAGAATGCAGGCCCTAAGGAGGCTTTCAAGTACGATTTGATTGAGCACTTTAGACACATACCTGCACGTCTGCACATCCTAGACTTATTACGAATGTCTCCCCAAACTCGTGATAGTCTCATTTCAGAACTGCAAAGACTGAATGTGGATGTCGACAAACATGCCCCACAAGTCCTACAAATTGAAATGAACTATAGGGTTAAAAAATCAAATACCTCCTCAAAAGGAGAAAAGAAGAAGACTGAGGGATCTTGCAATGATTGCCTCTCAATTCAAAAAGCAGCAAGTGCAACTATCGCCTTCACTAAGGAAGACCTCCTACTAGGCGAAACAAAGCACAACCGGCCCTTATACTTTACAGGATACATCAAAGAGATGCCGATACACAGAGTACAGATCGATCCGGGTTCTGCCCTCAACCTCATCTCCACTTCAGCACCTGAAGAGCTGGGCATCCCACCTAGCAAGCTGAGTCACACATCCGTGTTTATCTTTGGATACGATGGAAACGCTAAGAGGCCTATCGGCAAGATTAGGTTCAAGTTGCAAATCGGTGATCTTATCTCTGAAGTCACTATATATGCAATAAAGACCCCCTCATGCTACAACATCCTTCTCGGACGCCCCTGGATACACGAGAGTGGTGTTGTTCCTTCAACTCTTCATCAGTGCATCAAGTTTGTTGGCGACGACGGCTTAGTACATCGGATATTTGCGGACAAAAAGCCTTTCAAAGGCAAAGAAGTCCATTTTGCAGACTCGCAGATGTACAAAGATGAAAACGAAGAAAAGGAGAAAGAAATAGCATCCTTTGCCGAAAGTCTCCAGAAAGATAAAGGCAAGGCTCCTCAGCAATCACCGGAAGAAAATCAACCATCCGGCAAAACCAAGGAGATCAACCAATCCCCTTTTGTTGTCTCCCTCAAGTCTCCAAAGCCGCTGGTGATCACTACCAAGGCAAAGAAGACCAAACAAAAGCCTGGGGGCAAGTTTGTCATCTCCTTTGTGTCTATTATGCAAGACACAGATTCGAATTCAGAGACAGAAGACGACACGTCGTCAAGCCAAGCTGATACTCAGCAAGCTCAACCTGCTCTCACTCCATTGGAGGCACCTGCTGGCATAGACGATCCAGCATTAGCTTCCTTCGTTGTTCCGACAACCTCACTAGAAGAAAAGCCGATCTTTTTCCACAGGTCGGCGGCTTCTTCACCAAACTCTTCGCTTGAGCCTTTCTAAAACGAAGGTATGCCACAACTATCCTTGTATAGTCCAATGGCACAAGCTATCATGAAGAAAATGGGCTATGACGCTCGAAATCCAATCGGTTTGGGAGGTGGCCGCGGTATTCTCGTACGATTGGAGCACACCCTGACAAAAGGCCAGCAGGAGGATTGGAAACTCTATCGTCATATAGAAAAGTCTTCATACGGACTGGGCTACGACCCTGATGCTCCCATGAGACAGTTGACCCAATGGCTACAAAGTCGTCTGGCCGATGAAGCCTCAACATCTCGTGTCTGTGAAGATATTGATCTCCCTGGATATCTCTTTGAAGAGTTACCCGTCAAGGATCCAGGAAGCTCCTCCAATTGGTACGATTTCTCTGATGATGAAGAGGAATTGTCCGATGATACAGATGCACAGTCTTCTGGTCCAGAAGAACCATCATCTCCAAAAGAAGTGCCATACTTCGATCCAGTTTCAACAGGTGATTGGGACCATCTCATAGCGAGTCTTGAGAAGAGTGCCGATCAAGAAGACCCATGGTCAGAAGCACAGCCCTGGTCTGAGAATACCTTTGAAACTCCGGAAGGTCTTGTTGAGTTGGAGGCCTCCGAAAATATTATGGAGGAACCACCTTCAAGTCTTCCAACAGAAGATTCTGTTCAAAAGGTAGACTTGGGAAAGCCAGATAGCCCACATCCTGTATTCATAAGCAAGAATATAAAGGATGATGAGTTACCCGAGTATATCGCTTTTCTTCGTGAGTTTGTTGATTGTTTTGCATGGTTTTACGCTGAAATGCCTGGTTTAGACCCCGAAATAGCAGTTCACAAACTCAATCTACAAAAAGATATCAAGCCTGTCAAACAAGGCCAAAGAAGATTTCGTCCTGACATAATGGACAAAATTGAACAAGAAGTTCAGAAACTCAAAAATGTTGGCTTCATCCGCGAGGAACAACATCCTGAATGGTTGGCCAATATCGTCCCAGTGACAAAGAAAAATGGGCAGATTAGGGTCTGTATTGATTATAGAGACCTGAATAATGCATGTCCTAAAGATGAATTTCCGCTCCTCATACCGGAGGTAATGATCGACAACACCTGTGGATTCGAGCGGATGACATTCATGGATGGTTTCTCTGGGTACAATCAGATAAAAATGCATCCTGAAGATGAAAGACACACATCATTCCGGACCCCATTTGGTGTGTATTGTTACACTGTAATGCCATTTGGTCTGAAAAACGCTGGTGCGACATATCAGAGGGCTATGATGAAGATATTCCAAGATATGCAGCATAAGACGGTCGAATGCTACGTTGATGACCTCGCCATCAAAAGCAAAAAGAAAGAAGACCATCTCAAAGATCTTCGAGAAGTTTTCCTCTGACTACGCAGGCACAAACTGCGAATGAATCCCCTAAAATGCTTCTTCGGTGTATCATCGGGTAAGTTCATTGGATTCGTAGTTCGGAAAGCGGGAATAAAGCTTGACCCTATCAAAGTCAAGGCTATCCTAGAAATGCCATCCCCAAAAACCCTGAGACAGTTAAAAGGGCTTTAAGGAAGATTGGCATACATTCGACGGTTCATCTCCAACCTGTCAAGGAAATGCCGTCCATTCTCCCGCCTAATGAAAAAAGGCGTGGACTTTGTCTGGGATGCTGAATGCGAAACTGCGTTCCAAGACATCAAGTCATACCTGACCAAACCTCCAGTACTGGCTGCCCCCACAACTAGAAAATCATTTATCTTGTATACAAGAGCCCTCGACCACTCTTTGGGAGCTCTACTTGCACAAGGAAATCACGAGGGAAAAGAAGCTGCTCTATACTATCTCAGCCGCATGCTGGTAGGTGCAGAGCATCGCTACTCTCCAGTCGAAAAAGAATGTCTCGCAGTGATGTTTGCTGTACAAAAGCTACGTCACTATCTGCTGTCCAACACAGTATACCTGATCTCGAGGATCAATCTCCTGAAGGTCCTTGTCACAAAAACAGGTTCCCTCAATGCCCGACTGGCAAAATGGTCTATCCTCCTGTCACAATTTGATATTAAGTATGTACCACAAAAAGCAATCAAAGGTCAAGCTCTGGCAGACTTTCTTGCAGAGCATCCGTTGCCTGAAGATTCTCCACTCAGGGATGATCTCCCAGACGAGTCAGTCTACAATGTGGAGGCTTCCTTATCAAATGCTTCCTGGGATATGTTCTTCGACGGTGCAACCAGGACAAGTGAAAAAGGAAATCAAATATCAGGGATTGGCATCCTCTTTGTTAGTCCCGACAAATACATGATTCCACACGCCTTCTCGCTACTGGAACCATGTTCAAACAATACAGCTGAGTACCAAGCCCTGATTGTAGGATTGGAACTCGCCCTCGAATCCGGCATCACAGTGCTAGAAGCCTTCGGGGATTCTCAACTGATCGTCAACCAGATGAATCAGGAATTTGAAATCAGGAAGCCTGATCTGTTGCCTTACTACAACAAGGCGCAATCACTTCAGCAAAAATTTGACATCTGTCATATCACCCACATTCGTAGAGGCGAAAACATCCGTGCAGATGCCCTGGCTGGACTCGCCGCCTCTATGGCGGTCCAAGAAGGAGAATACATGCAAGTTACAGTGTGTGAGAGAAGGATTCTCCCTCCCCTCAATACACACCAAGCAGTTGCTGAGTGCCACCAACTGGTTGGAAGTCGGATCTCCATCCTCAGACCTCCGATCGGCGACTGGAATGATCCGTTCATTGATTATATTATGTTCGGAATCCTGCCTGAAGATCCAAAAGAACAGTAAGTGTTCAAAGACGAACCCCAAACTTTCATCTGGACATTCCTTCAAAGATGCTTTACAGAAAATCCTACAATGGAGTACTTCTACGCTGCTTATCACAACAAGAAGCTAAAGAAACTCTCGAAGAGGTGCATGCTGGTCTTTGTGGAGCTCATCAGGCTGGTCCAAAGCTCTACGATCAGATAAAAAGGTTAGGTTATTATTGGCCTACCATGGTAGCTGACGCAATGCAATTTGCTAAACGCTGTCAACAAATGCCAAGTTCATGGAGACTATGTTCACATGCCTCCAGAATGGCTACATCCTATAGCAATTTCATGGCCTTTCGAAGCCTGGGGTATGGACATCATAAGTCCTGTCTCCCCTCCGTCAAGCAAAGGTCATCGCTTTATCTTCGCCGCTACGGATTATTTCTCCAAGTGGTCAGAAGCTTTTGCGCTCAATGAAATGAAAACCTCATCAGTCCTTCAGTTCTTGCGCACCAACATCATTTGTCGCTTCGGCATACCTAAAAGATTCGTCCATGATAACGGACCACAATTCCGTGATCACAGATTCTACAGGTTCTGCGACAAATACAAAATCCAAAGTTGTCCTTCAACTCCGTACAATCCTGCGGCGAATGGACTGGCAGAGGCCTTCAACAAGACACTCTGCAAAATTCTCAAGAAAATGGTCTCTAGCCACAAAAGGGACTGGGGCGACAAACTATCCGAAGCTTTATGGGCCTACCGAACCACCGTTCGAGGACCGACCCATAGCACGCCATTCTCCTTGGTCTATGGAAGCGAAGCTGTTGTCCCTTTAGAAATACAAATTCCTTCCTTAAGGGTATCTCTACAAAATGACATGACGCAAGAAAGCAATGTCAAATTAAGACTCCAAGAGCTGGACAATCTCGATGAGAGACGGCTCGAGGCACTCCAAAGCATTGAGCTCTACCAAGCACGTATGGCTGGATCTTTCGACAAAAAGGTCAGGCAACGCGCCTACAAAAAGGGTGACTTGGTTCTTGCGGTAAAAAGGCCGATGGTTTTCGCTCACAAATCCAAAGGCAAATTTGAACCAAAATGGGAGGGACCCTTCGTCATCGACAAAGTCTTCTTCAATGGCGCATACGCACTTCTAAACATGGAAGGTGATAGATGTATGTTGCCCATCAACGGCAAGTTCTTGAAGCGGTACTACCCTTGAAGACTTCCTTTACTGGGTTAGAGCGACGCCTGCAAGGCCAAAGCCTATTTCTAGGTACTTGATCGTGAAACCCACTCCTTTTGGAATTTTCATCTTTATGTTGAACTTTCAAAACAATGCTTACTTTCATCGTTTCATTGTTCAAAAGAAAGTCAAAATCCGAAAATCTAAGTTTAGGAGCCTCTTCCCAAACTTAACCAAAATTTTCGATCCTTGAACCCAAAATTCTTGGTTTGAAACAAAAATCAGGACTTAGGAATTTCCACCTTAGTCCGCCTTACCTTTTACCGCCAAAAATGGTTTTAGGTCAAAATTTACGACCCTCGTGTCTAAAAACAAAAATCGGGAAAGCGATGTCAAGTCGATACTCGCAAAAACCCATTGGAAGGATGCGAACCCCATTCGATACTTCCAAAACCTCAAAATCGCAAGGAAGCAACACCTCGTTGATACTTGCAAAATTTCAAAAATCGTGGAGACGCAACATTCCAGTTGATATCCACAACCCAAATGTCAAAAGAAAAACAAAGGTTCGAAAAAAACCTCAAATTTCAAAAATCGTGGGGAGGCGACATTCCATCGATACCTGCAAAACAAAATTTTTGAAGAAAAAGCAGGGAAGGGACGCTTAGTCGATACTTGCACCCAACTTCGCGAGGAAGCGACATTCCATCGATACTCGCAACCGAATGAGCAAGGAGGCGACATTCCATCGATACTTGCAATACCATTCAGCAGGGAGGCGACTCTTAGTCGATACTTGCATTTTTGAAAACCAAAAACCTGGCTTTTACGCCAAAAACTCGGCTTTTACGCCAAAAAACTCGGCTTCCACGCCAAAAATCGGCTTTCACGCCAAAAATCAAAACAAAATCTGGCTCTCATGCCAACAAAACAAAACTTGGTTTTCAAAAAATCCGGCTTTTACGCCAAAAACAAAAAAAATTGGCTCTCATGCCAAAATCCGGCTTTTACGCCAAAAACAAAAATTCGGCTCTCATGCCACCAAAATCGGCTTTCATGCCACCTCAAAATTTTCGGCTTTCAAGCCATCAAAAACCAGGCCTTGTGCCACAAAATCTGGCTTTCATGCCAAAACAACACTTTTGACAAAAGATTTTCACAAAATGATAACCTTTTGATCAAGATTTTCAAACAAACATTCCCATTCAACTTTTGCTTATTTTCAACAAAAAGAATTTAAGTAGAACAAGGGGATACAAAAAAATAGAGTGCCAAAATATTTATACATGGAGGTACAAAAAAAAATTGAAAGAAGAAAGTTTGTTACAAAAGAAATTCAAAAGCTCAGTCCATCATAGTCTTCAACCAAAGACTGAGGTCCTCGAGCAGACTCTTGGCCTTAGCCTCCAAAGCTTCCAGGCCACGCTTCTTCAAGATGCTGCCATAAAATGCGGCAGAAAACCGCGATCCATCTTCAACACGAGGGAATTCCTCCCAAAGAAGTTGCCATCGCTCATGCTCCTGAGTCTTTCTTCGGAGATTCCCGTCAACCTCTTCAACCTGACGGATCAGAGTGCTTTCTCTGGCACGAGCTTCAAGAACAGCAGCCCATTTAGCAGCAGTCTGTTCTTCCAACAACTCGAGACGCTGCCTAGTCTCGTTGATCTCCTTATCGAGGTGGCTCAGGTCTTTTGATAGCTCGATAATAACCAGTTCGGTGACGTTCCTCTCCCGAACGAGCTGCTTCCGAGCCCTCAAAATCTCATTCACTTCCGATTTGACCTCGCTGGAAGGCTTCAGAAACATCTCGTTGAAAAAGTCATCACTTGGGGAGTTCTTAGTCTTGCTCCACTTATCGCCCAGTGCAATGACTCCATCAACGAAAGCCTTGGCATTGGAGATATCCAAACCAACCTCTGCGCTGTCAGCAAGGATGTCTCGCACGTGCTTGACCATGCCAAAGCCAGCTTCCGAGTGACCAGAAAAAAGAATCTCAACCCAGGAGCTCAGTACACTCTTCAAGACCTTCTTTGCAAATTGAAGAGAGGGCCCAGATGAAGACTCGCCATGCTCCGCTGACTGACTGCCCATGTCAGGCCGTAGTGGGCGATAAATAGAAAGACTCTTCCCAGTCGGAGCGTCAGAAGATGGGATATCATCATGTGTTTGCACTTCTGCCGCATCAAAACTGGTAGAAGAAGCCTCTACTTCTGGACCAGCCGCTGGTATTTCCTGTTCCGAGGAAGACAATGGAACCTCTCCTGTCGTCTCACAACCTGCCAGAAGAGGAAAGGTATGAATATGATCTTGTTAAAAAAAAATTTGTTATCAAGACTATTGCTATGTAATACCTTCTCCGACGACCGGTGGAGTGCTTTCTGTCTCCATAAGCTCGTCCGAAGTGTCGCAGAAAGCTACATCCATGGATGGCTCGAAGTCGTCAGAGTCCTCTGGCAAATCAGCTGACAAAAAAAGGGAGGGAGAAACATCAGCAAAATTTAGCAAAGAAAAGAAAATGCTAAAAAAGGGGGAAGTAAAGAAGTCGTACCAGGAGAAGATTCTGGGTCTACTCCAGAGTCCCTTGGCTCTTCCTCAGATGCCGTAGTCGGATCCGTTGCCGCCTTATCGGCCGGGGCCTCAGGCATCGCCAAGTCATCAACCTCTGCAAAAAGAAAAGAAAGCAGTGGATCTAAACAAAAATCTCTCAAAGAACAAAAAAAGAGAGAAGTAGAAAAAGGAAGGGAAAGGATCATACCATCGTCGGCTTTTTCCTCTCGACTCCTCTTCTCTGGAGGCTTTTCAGCATCCCCCGAGACCTCCTCATCAATGGTAAGAGGGACTTCCACGTCAAGAGAATCTTCGCACTGCTTCTTATGACGGTACTGTCCTCTCTTCCTCTTGCTCCTGCGGGTCGGTTTACCTGAAGAACCTGCCCCGCTATCAAAGTCAGGCTTCTCACCAGAGTCCTCACTGGATGGTCCGCTCCTGCCAGTGGACCCCATGGAAGTCCCCATTCGTTCCGCTTGCCTCCAAGCGTCGATTTCAGCTTCCTCCTCCTCCAGCTGTCTTACCTCACCAGGTACCTCTTGCACAGCTCCAGATCTGACGACATCCCGGCCCTTGAGAAAGCCTATCCTATGCTTCTCTCCAGAAAGGAAGGCCAAAACCTCCTCTCGCCGGACGCCGTTTGATCTACCAAGACCCTTCCCGGAAGATTGCTTGACATTGAACTCCTTCTTGGAAAGCCCCCGGTACACTGAGAAACTCTCCGCGAACCATTTCGTGAAGCCAGCGGTCCGGAAAGTGGGCAGCTCAGGATAGGAAATCATGACGGTAGTGTCCTCCGCGCTGTAAAAAGCCCATGCGTTCCTCCCGTCCTGAAGACCCCCAAAACGCTTCACCATGCTCGAAAGGCGCCCCTACAACGCCTTGGGAGAAGCCCAACTGTAACGCAAAACGAGAAGGAACATACGGCTGGATGTCAACAAAAAGATGTCGACGGTACACCATCGTACCAACACGTATGTTAAAAAGCCATCCCTTCTCTGCGTTCGTCAAAGAATAGTGTCTTCCCGACCCTGCTCTGGTGGAATCGCGGGAGACACCAAAATCAAAAGCCTTCTTCCGCAGACTGGGAGAAAGCTTGACTGAAGACTGCCCCATCTCGACGTCCCTGAACCGTCGGATCCTCAAACGGGCAGACAAAAGAGATTCGGAAACGGCTTTCCCTTTAGCCAACCGAATCATAAACGGGTCATCATCCTGTGCAGCGCCTAAACAGTGGAAGCCCGGACAATGGTACACAAACCACGAATAGAAGATATGGGCTGAAAATACCCTATTCAGGGGGAGCCCAAGCGGGACCAAGAAAGCAGCAGCCTGCAGTTCGGTGCACAAATAGGAGTAAAGAGCAGGCACTAAAGCAAGCTGCTCTCCGAACGCCATCTGACAAGCCGAAAAAATACAGTGCGACCTAATGTGCGTTCCATCTCCTCCAGCAAAAATTGCCTCACCCAGCCAGTAAGTGAGGTAAACAGCAAGATCTCTCCGCAGCGCAATGTCAGAACAAATAGCATCTGTACTTGTAAGAAAATCCTTCAAATTTTCTCGCATAGCGGAGATCTTCTTCGGGTTCTTAGCCCTGGCTTCCTGGGACATACTCTCAGAAGCATCCCCACCGTCAAAGAAGTTGGAAGACAAAGAGCTGAGACTCCTCCAACTATTGCATCGGACTTTCGAGCCCTCCTTCTCCTTCAAAAAATCGTAGAAGGCGACGAGCTGAAAGTACAGAAGCCTGAACTCCTTTGACTGCTCCTCAAGGACACTGTCAATAGGCATAAACTCCTCATAGAGTTTGCCGAGGATAGGCAGCCCGGTGGTAGCGCTCAACTCCTTCAAAGAAAAACCAATTTCACCGTTCGCGACAACGAAGGTGTTGGTCTGCGGAAGGAAAGACTCCAACATGGCCATGAAGGCCTCATCGGAGAAAACGACGGTTTGCCGAAAAGCGCGAACCGCATAAAAAACCTCAGCCTCCTTCAGAATGGCACCACCAATCTGCAGGATGTGATCAGTCCATGACTCCCAGCCTGAGTCAGCACTGAAGCGGCCGCGAAGCCGAAAGGGGTTCACCCAATTACTGCCGTCACCGCTAAAAATGCCAAGGCCCACCGGTCTCAAATCGACTGATGGATGATCAGAACCTTGGTAGCCGCTGGCTGGCATCAACATGTCCATACGGACAGGCGACTTCTCCGCATAACAGGAAGGGCCGCCAACAAAAACCCCGGTCTTGACCGCATTGGTCCTCTTCACCCAGCTTGGAGGATCTTCTCTTTTAAAGCATGTGGGAGAAAGACTCATGATCGAGATAGTGCGATCAAAAGTTGATCGGGTAGAAATAGTTCTCTCCTCACCATCAGCTGTGTAAGAGAACTGAAAGCATCTCCTTTGGAATGACGAGTCATTAGGGACAGCGTCACCAAAGAAAAAGGTAGGCTTGGGCACAACGCTCTGATCGTCCATGACCCAAGGACGATTGCTTGCCATAATTTTATAAAACTACTCATCCTTGAGAGCGATCAATCGCTGTCTCATCTTATCTTGGTTGAGCGAGTCGCATTCTTCAAAAGTTAGTCTCCACATAACGGACCTCTTCCCACGCCTGTTGAACGGCTGCATTGGAAGATCTGGCAGATCGGCGAGGTGCATCAGTAACAAGGCCCTTACCCTTGTTCGTTCTGGAGGAACCACCTGCAAAAGTCAGAAAGGAAGAAATCAAGCACCAAATGACAAAATTTTGTTAAAAAAAATCCTAACGAAATTTTGGCATGGTTCCGGGGCAATTTCGAAGAAAAGGGAGGCACCCCGAAAAAGAAAGGAAGCTTGAAGATGAGCTCAACATTGCTGCTAGCTCATAATCAATGAAGGATTCTCGAAGAAGACTCGAATTCAAACATTGCTGCGAGATCAAGCCTTTCTTCTCAAATCTTCGCAAGATCAGAAAAGAGCTCAATATTGCTGCGAGCTCAAAATTCCAAAACTTGCAAAGCTCCTCGAAATTTTGCGAGACTGGAGAAGCGGGCTCAACATTGCTGCAAGCTCCAAAAATCCCAAGACTTGCAAGAAAATTCGAGGTATGCATCATCATGCTCCCAATTCCATTTATCAAAAATCATGCATAAAACCATCATGCATTAGATGCTAGGAAAACTTTGACAAAAGTTTGACCAATTCCAACCCAATTTGGTCAAAACCAATCAAACTTTGTCTAAGTCAAATCCATGTTGACTTGACCTAGAAATTCTAGCCTTTTATCTTGATGCATTTAAAAAAAAAAAAAAGAAAAAATGCATGATCATCTTGAATTGCATAAACCTCATATCATGGAGAAAAAAAAAAAAAAAAAAAAAAAAAAAAAAAAAAAAAAAAGGAGTTGGGTTGGCCCATGGGACTGGGCCCACAGGCCACGTGGCTTTGTACGCCAGGTCCGTACGACTTGTCCTACAACACCGAAAAGAGAAAAAAAAAGGCGAAAAAAAGTACAAAAAAAAAGGTGGAAGAAAAAAAAAAAAGTAAAAAAGGAAAAAAAAAAAAAAAAAAAAAAAAAGAGGAAAAGAAAACACGTGAAAAAAAAAGAGAAAGAAAAGAAAAGAAAAGAAGAAAAAAAAGAAAAGGAAACTTTTCTATATCTACATGGGGTTTTTCTTGGAAAAAGAAGACCTACTTGAAGCTATGGAGAAGAAGAAGAAGAAACTTGAAGATCCTTGAGAAATTCTTTATCTTGGAGCACTCTTGAAGGTTTTTGCAAAAAGAAAGCAACAAGAGAAAGAAAACCCATCTCCATTGCTTTTATAGAAAAAGCAAACCAAAAGAGGAAAGGAGGAGAAAAGCAAGGAGGTAAGTGCTAAAAATTAGCAAACTTCCTAAAAGAAAGGGAGATCTGAGATATTCTCTCCTAAAGAGGAGATTCTTGAGAAATTCTCTCCAAAAAGAAAGGGGATTTGAGAAACTTTGAGAAAATCTCTCCCAAAATCAAGGAAACTTGAGAGATTCTCTCCAAGTAAGGATATTTTTAGATATTCTCTACACAAAAGGGATATTTTAGATATTCTTTACAAAATGACACCACATGAGATCTAAGCCAGTTTTAAAAGCTTAAGGTCCCATGGGTTAGCCCATATGAGCCAGGTTTGACCACCTAGGCACTAAAAGTGACTTTTAGTCAAAATTTCTCTTACCAAGAGCATACAAAAATGGTTCCATGCCTCTCTTGAGTTGATTGGACCATACGAAAATTCCAAGCTTCATGGGCTTCCAAAAGAAACCCAAACCATCCAACCCCATGCACCAAATCAAGCCACAATCTTGAAATTGACATTCCACAAAAAACCAAACCACTCCAATGGACCCAAAATTGTCCCAAAGAGTGACCAAAAACCAAACCATGGTCCCCTAACTTGCCACATACAGCTTGTTAGGTCACAAGACCGAAACCAAAAGCCAAAATCCCGACCCCCTAACTCTTCACATACAGCCTGTTAGGTCACAAGGTCAAAAACCAAAAAACCTTCTTAACCGCCCAATGTGCCACATAAAGCCTTTAGGTTCACAAGGTCAAAAGGGAAAACCCAAAACCAAAAACCCATATCCAAATGTCATTTCAAAATCCTTGCCTTGAGACGGTACATGACCCCTCTCATTACCGCGAAATCCCTTGGAAGCTAAAAAAAAAAAAGCAACTCCATCAAAAGAAAAATGCTCAAGACTCTTGGTCAAGCAAGAAGATCTCCTTCAAATTCTCTTCGAGGCACACCGACTGCTAGAGCTGCGCACCTCGTCGCTGTACCTCGAGGGGGCATTTGTTGACACAAAAAATGTCACTATGTCCCTTCAACACCAAAAGCTACATGGAGCCACATCCTGCCATAAATAGGAAGGCGCTACTTCAAGCACCAGATCTTGTCAAAATCAAACAAAAACTGCAAGATCCTTCAAAGCAGCCAAAAGAGGGGTACACATGAAGTTTCGGGCCATTTCGACATCATGTAGCCAAAAGCTACATGGGTGCATGGTCGCCGGCGACCATGGAATTCCGGCGACCCAAAAATCGCCGGAAGACCTCTTTTTCGGGTCCTTTTCGCGTTTCGAGTTGATTGGCCCCTGTGATTTTTCCAAAATCTGATTTTTCGTGCATGAAATCCGTCGATCTTCGTCAACATCACGGATTCGCCGCCGAAATCATTGGATGATCATTAGATGCCTCGAAATCGCCAACCGGCCTACAAAGAAAGCACACTTTCTGCCCGCCCGATCATGAAATCGACAGGACAGATGTTGCCGGCACGTTGACATTAATCAATGTCTGAAATTGCATCGCCATCCGACATCAAACAACATATTGACCCACCGGCGGTCATCGCAAGAAGAATTCCAAAAGACGCGGCGCTGCCCGCGACTCTTCAAGCGACTTGGCGACCAATTAATGAGGTTAAATGACCCGTTTTATGACAAGTTAATGCGGTCATTAACTCATTATTTTGGACGGCCCAATCAAAAGCAAGCAAATGGGAGTTACAAGTCAAAGGATTTATGGCATTAAAGCCATGAAACTCCTCCCATGATGGGGATTAAAGGCAATTAAAAGCTCATTATTCTCCATCGGCCAATCAGATTCAAGGAAAAAGGAGTTACAAAATAAATACTTTAAAACTTGTAACTCCTCCCATTATGAGCATTAATGCATTCAATGTTCATAAACCCTCCTAAATGGCTACCAAAGGCCTATAAATAGGAGGGCATTCCAAAGGGAAAAACCAGCAAGACGAAGAACGGGAAAAGAATTCAGAGAAATCGCTAGAGAAATTCACCCGAAGTCCGAAGAATTGCCCGGAAAATCCAGAACTCCTGCAACTCTGCTGCAAGACCACCAAAAGGTGATTGAAGCACCCTTGGGGGGCCACCCCCCCCAAGGACCTCCCTTCTTCTACCAACATGGCTAAAACGTGGCTTTTCAGCCCGTTTACTTAGCTTTTTATCGGATATAAGACCTTCTCTTGGTCTTTATCCTTTAAAAATCTGAGGTTAAAAAGCCAAACCAAAAATCCAAGCATCGTGTTCTCATCTGCATGGACGATGGAGGAGCCCATACATGACTCGCGACCGTCGATCTGAACGTGTCCCCACAATCGAATGAGAAGTTAGATTCCTTTTCTTGATTTCTATTGTACTTTATTTTTCTTTTAGAGACAAAAATCACAACTCTTGTCTTTCATAATGGATAAGACTTGTAAATCACCTTTTACGGCAAAAATTGCCTTTCACGGCAACAAAAGAAATCGCCTTTCACGGCATAAAAAAAAAAAAGCTTTTTGTCTCTTTTCTTAAAATATGTGTGCAATAGAAACTAGAAAAAGTTTCATTTCCCTTTTCTACTTGTGAAGGTGGATCTTCGGATCACCGTTTCTAAATTCCAAGTAGAAAAGTGAAATTGGCATACCCGTACAAAAAAAAAAAAGATGTTGATACCCTTATCTTTTCTTCTCCTCCCCTTCGCCGTACCCCGAAAGACCCGGGGCGGAGGCAGCGGGAGAGAGGGAAGAATCGGGTCCATCAGTAAGTACAATGCTATTCAACCCTATGTGCTCCTAAGATCCCGGATTTCATTGGTAGAAAGTGACTTGGTGCTTTCAATGGTGTTTGACATTCGCTATCTCAGATTCACATACCCTCAACTTAGGATTGTACTTCACATGTTTTCGGACAATCTGGAGGTGATCGTTAGCTTGAAACATCACCTTCCAAAGTCACACACACAAGGTCGAGCAAGTTCAGTTAAACATCCTAGGTGAAATCCGGGGTCCAATACCATGTCTAACTAAAGCCCAATGTACTTATTGGTAAAGGATAATTGTGGGTCTGTTTCCACGGATCGAACTTCACAATGAGCTCGTTGGGGTTGCAGGGGGTAGCGTGTTGCCCCCGAAACAAAGAACAATTACAAAGACTACCTCCAAAACAAATAACAATTTCATAATGGCCATTCACTTCCTAAGTTAAAAGGTTCCCAAAAATCATAGAAACCAAGGACTCATCGCTAACAATCATCAACAAGATAAATGGTTTCAGATGAAGACATTACAGTGAGCACACTTTTTTAAGTCATAGTTCTATTCTAAAGTATGAGGCTCATGCACAAAGAACTGGAGGTTAGCATCACTAATTGGCCCAAAAATCATTGTCCTAAGTGCCCAATTAGAAGAAAACAAGAAAATGAGGGGAACCAGGGCCTTTCGGCCCTTGACAGGGGCCACCGCCGATTGGCCCCCTGTCAGTTGATGGGTGGACCCATCGATGGCACTGCTAGTCAGCTGCAGGGTCAACCGTTGATTGGCCCTGGGACCAATTGCCGAATGGACTGCGGGACTATGGATTTTTTGAGAATCTCCCTTCTTTTGGCCAATCTTCTTTGGGAACTTTTGGCACATTTAGAGCATCTAATCCCTAGCATTACTTAACATCAAGTAATGATCAACAAAACTAACAAAAGATTATGCGCTTTCAAGGTAACTAAGCATAATTAGTACAATTCAGGAGAATCAACATAAATTCTTGCATGCACGTAATGAAATTTAAATTGATCACTTGCCTTGGTCTCTATAGAACCCAAATTCACAAATGCAATTCCCAAACTCAACTAAATTTAAGTTTCACACTAAAACCCCCAAAAATAAAAAAATAAAAAAATTGGAATCAGTACATGCGTGTTGGGATCTATGGACAAATTGGGTTCCCAAATCATAATCTAGAAGATGGGATGAGTTGCTTACCTCTAAGGGCTTAGACGGAGATGCATTTGATTTTATGAAGAGAGGGGCACCCTATCTTGAAAATGAAAATAAATGACGCGAGAGAGAGAGAGAGAGAGAGAGAGAGAGAGAGAGAGGATGACAAAGGGAGTGCAATGGTGGGAATCACCAGGCCAACGGGTGTCCAAATCTTTGACTTTTGATGCAAAAAAAGGACGAGAAGGAGAAAAACCAGCTGAGATGAGAAATGGAGAAGAAAAGGACTAACGCAACAACAACAATAGCTAACGTGAGATACTCATGGGCCACACGTGGGACCCATTGATGCTTAAGAGTTTTTTTTAATTGTTATTAGTTTTAATTATAGCAAAGATAGTAATTAGGACTAGTTTCTAATTTGAATAGGATTCATATTTTTGTTTCTAAGTTTGATTAGGAATGTTTCTTAGGATTTGAGTATCTTTTATTATAAATAGAGCATTGTAGAGCTCAATGATATCGGATTTGGAGTTAATAAATTTTCCCTTTTGTGGGTTATTACTAGAGAGTTGTCTTCTTCGTGTAATTGTTCCATGGGAATCCAAATTGTGCTCCGGCACATGCATCAATTGGTATTAGAGCCGAACGATTCCACGATCATCGGCGTGATTACCCCTATCCCTCCTTCCATTCATCATCCCGCAACCAAACCCGTCATTGTCAATCCCAACCATCTCCATAGCCCTTCCCCATTGCCAAACCCGCTCTACAAATCCCGATCGTCACCCATCCAACGACCCACCCAATAGACTCCCGTAAACACCACCTTCCATTCACCCGAATCTCGCAGACCCTAGACCCATCCCAACCGAATCTAACTTCAAAACATGCACCCAAACAGTAGCTGATTAACAGTCCAGAACCACATCCCCAAAGACAGAGGGCAGAGAGAGGAAGAGAATCAGAAAAAAATAAAGAAGAAAAGAAGTAGCCGTGGAGAGAGTAAGCACAGAAGGAGGTTGACGAGTCTTTAAAATTGCACATTTTTCATCATTAATTTTTAATAATTAAGGACTTAATCATCTAATCATGCTTGATTTCATTAGGATATGATGAGTTTATGTTTTTAAGTCAACATCCTTTTGGAAAACCACGTTTTCACTTAAAATCATGAAAATTTCTATCTTTAGGATGAAATGCCAAAAATCTCTCATGACTTTTGGTTTACACATGAAATAATTTTTCTTGATTATTATTGTAGGGTATCTTCGTGTTTTTGGAACCCGCCTTAAGAGAGAAACAAAGGAGAAGAAAAGTCCACACAAGCTATATGTGGGACCCACACCTGTACACGAGAGCACCACCCGTAGTTGTGAACGCAGATGGATTGTCACAACCGCAATATTGAAGACCTGTACATGCCACGTAAAGAGATGTGCATATCACGTGAAGACCTGCACATGCATCGCAAGCGAAGCCAATCATTGAACGAACCTCACTGCAATAACCGGATGATTGTCCCCTATGCACCTTTATAAAAATGGTTGCTTGCAAGTGATTGGTGAGGCCGGACCGGAAGAGACCACAAAAAGAGGCAGGACCGGAAGAGATGTGCTGCTCATGAGTGATTGGTGAGGCCGTGTGTGGTGCTCGTGAGAGATTGGTGAGGCGGGCTCCGTCTCATATTCCCTCTTCTTCTTTCTAGTGATTTTATCTTTTGGTATCCTAGGGCCATGTCCAAGGACTTATTTTGAAGGAATATTATTGTGAAAGTCCACGAAATGCAATCAAGGGACAGGTAATAGCTGATTTCATAGCTGAATTTACAGTCCAAGAAGAATTGAGAAAAGATAATGAAGAACAGGAAGAGGTGATTTTGGATAGTAACGAAGAGTGGCAGCTATTTGTAGATGGCGCATCTAACTCACGAGGATCGGGCGCTGGCTTGGTGCTCATTACGCTAGACAAAGTGGTGATCGAAAGAGCTGTGACATTAGGCTTCGTTGCATCAAATAGTGAGGCAGAATATGAGGCTCTACTGTCAGGGCTCCGAACCGCTAAAGAACTCAGAATCAGGCGATTGATAGTCCATTGTGACTCACAATTAGTCGCTAGCTAGCTGACTGGCGAATATGTAGCTCGCGACGATCGGATTGTTGCGTATATCAGAGAAGCACAACGATTGATCCAGGAGATTAGAAAGGTTAATGTAAAATAGGTGGGACGAGAGGAGAATACGCATGTTGATAGCTTGGCCAGTTTGGCGATAGCCATCAAATTTGAGCTCAGAAGAGAGATCATTCCTGATTTCTAACCATTCCCAACTATAGGAAACGAAAGAATCATGTGTACTGAGCAAGTTTCGGAAGACCAGGGTTGGATGATGCCGATCATCGAGTATCTGAAAGATGGATCGATGCTAGAAAACAAAAAGGAAGGATGGATGATTAGGAGGAAAGCGGCCAGATTCTGGTTGTGGCCGGAGGACAAATTGTATCGACGATCATACTTTGGTCTTTACTTGCAATGTGTGAGTCCAGACAAGGTGGAGAACCTGCTATGGGAAATTTATGAAGGCTCCTACGGGGGCACATTGGAGAAAGATGCTTGGCCCACAGAGCTATATATGTCCCAAGGATATTGGTGGCCTTACATGCAGAAAGATGCTCAGCAATTCGTGCAAAAATGTGAGAAATGCCAATGCTTTGGTAAAGAAATTCATTAGCTAGTCGAGCAGCTTAACTCAATAATAAGCCCTTGGCCATTCGACAAGTGGGGAATCGACATTGTCGGGCCCATGCCAAGATCAGTAGGAAGTTTTTGATTCCTCATTGTAGCTACTGATTACTTTACCAAATGGGTGGAAGTGGAACCCTTGGCTCACATTTGAGAAGGTGATGCTCGGAAGTTTGTCTGAAAAAACATTATTACAAGATTTGGAATACCTCGGGCAATAGTGATTGACAATGGAAAACAATTTGAAGGCAAAGCGTTCAAACGCTTGTGCAAACTATATGGTATTTGGCATCACTTCTCAATCCCTGTTTACCCATAGAGTAACGACCAAGAAGAAAGCTCCAATAAGACCTTGTTTGATAGTATAAAGAAGAGGTTCGGCGAAGCAAAAGGAGAATGGATGAATAAGCTTCCTAATGTCTTATGGGCCTACCGAACTACCCCGCGGAGATCGACTGGGGAGACTCCTTTTTCCCCTCCATACGGAATGGAAGCCGTAATTCCCTTGGAGATTGGCCTGCTGACAATGAGGACAGAGGCTTATGATCATGAGTAGAACAAAGAAAGAGTTGCTGCACATTTGGACATGGTTGAAGAGTGAAGAGAGAGTGCCTTAATCAAATTGGCTGCCTATCAGCAATAGTTAGCTCGGAGCTACAAGAAGAAGGTACGAGGACGACATTTCAAGGTTGGAGATTTGGTCTTGAGAGAAATTATCCTAAATACAAAAGATCCCAACCATGCAAGCTTGGGCCGACCTGGAAAGAACCATATAGGGTCACCTCGGCTGGAGGAACATGAGCTTATCAACTAGAAACCTTTGAAGGGAAGGGCTGGCAAGGCCGTGAAACATAGGAAATTTTAAAAAATTTCTAATTCTGATCTTTGTACCGAAAAATTCATCAGCTTTTTATCACTTATAAGATTTTTATGGTTTATGTTCTTATGCCAACGGTGGAATCGAAATTTTAATCTTCTTTGTGCCAAAGAATTATGAAAGTTTGTGTCGTGCCTTAATATCTCTCTAATATTCTCGTGCCAAGGATAGAATTCCATTGAATCTATATTTGTCTGAGGATCCATGGTAGAGCATTCCTTATCAAGGACGACCTCACCGAAGTAAGGCCTAGTAATTAAAGGGAAACATAAGGCCCACTACTTCGTACCGAAGGATAAAAACCTAATTGGGAAGAGCCCAAACTAGGTGCGCTGCACTGACCTCCTTTTAACTAATAGCCTGGCATGACGATGCAAGCAATAGGCCAGAGTTCAGAAAGGACCGACAGTGGCAGTGTGAACATATAAAAAAAAAAAAAAACCAAAATACATAGCACATCATTCAAAATGAATTTGCAACAGTCTATAGTTTGGGCAAACATCTGTCCTATGCACAAAACGAAAATATATCATGCCCACAGGTCGGGCAAGCTGGCCATCAACACGGCCATACAACAAAAGGCAAAAAGTTCTTTTAACAAGGAAAAGTTTTTCCCAATCAAAGAGATATATCACTTATGGACATTAGTAACAGAGTAAACAAGCTCAGCAGCTGGAGAGTGGCTCTCATTCCCGCCCACGCCAGGAGATGGAATACCATCGTCAGCCTAAATATTAGAATGGGATTCAATAGGCAGCTGGGGGAGAGGAGCTTGCTCAGACAAATCAACATATCTAGCCCAAGAGGGGAATCTTCGAAAATTTTGGCATCTCCCAGAGCTACGTCATATCCTCACTTGAAAACAAGAGATTTAATTTGCTCGACTTGCCGCAAGTACATTGCTTCGGTTTCTTTAAACTGAGCATCCTCGGACTTCTCAACACCTCCCTAATCTCTTCTTCTGCCTTAGCCTGATTGAAGTGAAGAGCTTCAAGCTTCATTTCGGTTGCATCAAGGCGGCTCTTGATAGCGATTGCCTAGACTTCTATGATCTTAACATTTTTGAAAAGTATGTCAACATTGGACTCAGCTTGATTCCGAGCAGCTTTGGAGCTTGCAAGTTCTTTTTCTAAATCCTCTAGGTGGCATCGAAGCTTCTTCAAATGGTCAGTAGCAGTAAACCATTTCTGAAGAACCTGAAAACAAAGAAGAAAGCTGTTAGGGAGACACTTAGAAAGAAAACAAGGGAAGCGCCAAAAGGGGAGAAAATCCGACCTGGGGAGCCTAGGGATCGATGAACCATACGGGAGATCCCGCCCCAGACGGTTGGCGATTCCTAGTTTCCACTCTCAACGATGAAATCTCCTTTGCTAGACTTATTAGAATCCAGGAGATAATGGACAAAAAGCTTATTGGAATCCCTAGATTTCAAATAGAAAATCGATTTGCTACTACATAAAGGAATCAACATATAACAAGACAGGATATCGAAAACCCCCTAGGCTTGTGCCAAGCTGCCTATTCAGTGTAGAGACTCCCATGACAATGTGATATAGGCTGTGAGAGCACTTAGTAGGAAAGAGGTTGGTTAAAGAAAGGAAGAGAACTAAGAGGGGATCAAGGGGAAACCTAACCCCGCCTTCTAAAATGGCGATGGCCGGAAAAGGCATCCCATCTCGGGATCCCACCTCAAGGGATTCATCGGACCGTGGGGCGTGGACTTGAACATCAGAGGGAATGCTATATTTTTTCCCTAAAATTAAAAGCCCCTTTCAGAGTAAGAAGCAAATCTTTAAGGTTTCCCATTGAAGAAGAAGAAAACAAAGGAAGATAACACTTACCATAGGACGAAGTGAAGTAAGAGAGGAGAGGAAGAATCCAGAGAAGAGAATGTGAAATAAATAAAAAAAGATAGAAGAAGATAGAAGCCGAAGAAAGAAGGAGACTACTTTTAGATCGACACAAGACGGAATTTCTACATGCAAATCAACCCGGTAAGGATGCTTGTATCAACCCAACCCAATCCACTATCCTGCCCGGGTCATTAAGCGCATTAAGGAATTCAAAACCGCTAGCATGCAATTATTGGGGAATTGATTCCTGGATTCAAGATGCCATGACTTGAGAGCTGGCAGTTACCAGATTATCAGGGAAAGAAGGAAAACTGCATAGGTAGTGGGAGAAAATCCAAGAAAATGGCAAATGCATATAGAGAAAGGGATCAGACAAAAAAGGTATGAAACACATTTTGAAATTGCAGAGTGATAAAAGAAGAAACAAGGTCGATTTGGTTAACTGAGGCATCGGAGAAACCTCAGTCGGATAATCCGTTCGAGTTCTCACGGTGGTTTACTTTGATTCAGGGAAGGAGATTCTATAAAGAAGCGGCAAAGGAGCAATCCTCCTTTGACGAGCAGAGCTGTCCTGTTTGTCTTTGGATTAAACAAATCAAGTTCTTAGTTACAGTCCTCACTGTGGTTGATGGAACAATAAAACTTATATTTTGTATTTGATGGATACCCACTGATCATATTTTATGAGTTTGATAGCCATGTTGAAACTTTTATGTAGGTCTATGGCCACTCCAAACACACACTATATCCTCGTAGGGAAGACCATCCTCGTCCGCAAACGGAATGTCCTGAACCTCTCTGATCATTTATCCTAATCACTTTATAACAGCATAATCTTTATAGGCATAAACGGGGATATTATGGATTTGTATACCAAAGGATATTTTGTTAATAGCCATATCCTCGAAGGCTTGGTTTTTGGAACCTGCTGGAGACCTAAAATGACACCTTGATCACCCAAGATCCTTTAGCTAAGATCTGTCTATCTCTTATTTACCTGAAAGCAAATCTTCTGCTGAACCTAATGATGTATTGTGTATCCTGATTCCTGGGCCATTGCTTAAAAACCTAAACCATTCCAATATATTTTGCACAATGACTCATGTAATTTTTTAAATGGCCTCACATGACCCTAAACTTTTAGGCTCGTACCTGAAATCTAGCTTGATATGCCCAATAACTAAATGGGGGACAGGATTGGAATGTACTTAGCCAGGCTGAACCCATCCCATGAACAACCACATGTACGAGTCATGTTAATTGAGCATGATTTCGTTGCAAATTTTCTTCAAAAATAAATTAAAAATTAAAAATTAAAAATAAAAATCACCCAAATTTCTTCATTTTCACATGCTAGCTATAAATTACTAATATCATTGTTCATTTCAAAAATCAAAAAGCGCAAAGCTAATAACTATGATTTAAGAAATCTGATGATTTCTTCAAAAGAGAGTGGATATTGTTCTATTTTCTTTTTTCCTCCATTGGAGGGTCTCAAACTCACACACTATCTATCAAAGACATACCTAACCATATCCCTAGCAAGGTAAGCTACAGTCGGATAGAATGTGGATATTGTTACGCACAATTCCATGGTATATAATTTTGTTTCTTCATTTTTCTTTGTACGCTAGGTATATATTTAGCTTTAATGAATTACTTTGATCCTCAGATGTACAGATCTAGCCAAACATCCTTTAAATTGGGAGATCCGTTGTATAATTATTGGAGGGGTGTCTTGAGGGCTACTTTATCTTCACGAAGATTCATGGTTAAGAACTATTCATTGTGATCTCAAACCAAGCAATATTTTGTTAGTTGCAGACATGAAGCCCGGTTTTTTAGACTTAGGCATGGCAAAGATATTAGGGGTGGACCAAACTCAAGGCAGCAGTAGTGGAATTGCTGGACTAGTGTGAGTTTAGTATCCTGAAGCACTTGCTTATTCCCTTGCTTATTTTGTTTATCTAATATTATATCCTAGTAGAATTGTTGGAACATTGTAAGTTTGGTACCTTGAAGCACTTGCTTATATTGTTTATCTTAGATTATATCCCTACTCTGTTAAAAACACAGACAGGCACATTCCATTTGTGAATGGACTGTTGCAAGGTTCCATACCAACTTTATTTGAAACTGAATACTTTTGATACTTTGAAAATTGGATACCCGATTGCAACCCTACTTGTCATAGGGGTTTTCCAAATTAGATAGTGTACTTGGAGGTAATGGGATAAGAGGCGTATGCAGTTGAGAATCTTGACGAAACATTTTTTTTTATTATTTATCTTCTCAAAGTGGTTTATCAAACTAGGAAGTAGGTGTGCAATTGTTCATTTTGCACCTCCACACTCTTCATTTCTTTCTCACTGCAAATTTTTCCAGTAAAACCAAATATAGTACATTTCTTGAAAGAGAAAGTAGTAAGTGAAAGTCTCATTAGTGGGTTAACTAGGTTTTAGGTTCAGTAAATGAACTTGGAGAAAGTTGATTTGATGTTATTAATAGAACGCAAAAAAAAAAAAAAAACATAGGGTATGATATTAAATATAATATTTAGAGGAAGGTTTGGTTGTGGTTGTAGACAACTAACAATGTTTAGCTTCAAACAAACAATATATGTAATTTCCTATTAGTGTTTTTAACAGAAGAAAATGATCTGTAAGGTTGTTTTCCCTTGTATAGACCTATTGGAGGTTACTTTTTGGTGTGAATTTACCATTGTACCCTCCATGTCTAAATGCTATACTAATGACGATAGCATCATATCTCCAACACTTCACATTATATTTTTCACTGGTGGTGTTTATTTATACCAATATCTCTTATAATATTACATCAACATGTCTTATTATACCATTGATGTTGTACGACTCACCAATACATTCAAACTTAGAGAAATATATCAATATAACCTAACGAGCTTCTAATTCAGTAATTGACACATCATTGATGGACCCTGCTGGAAACTTTCTTGAAGGTGGATCCGAATGATTCTCCACTGTACTGCTATTGAAAAATGCAGGTGCTGAAGGTGCTGGCAAAGTGAGAGAAAAACTGGTCAGCATCATGACAACTGAAGACATGAAAGGTCTTGAATTTGCATTTTCTTGAACACATAGTAAACCGATGTGGATGCATCTCACAACTTCACTTCTCGAACAATGCTCACTTATGCTTGAATCAATAATCTCCAAAATAGTTCCTTCATTCCATGCTTTCCATACCTACAACAAATCGATGCTTCAATTATCTATAAATTTATAGGGTTTCTACATGTGCACTCAATATTCTAAAGAATATAAAAATTTCTTTAAGAGCTCATACTTACATAGCTGATTAGAATGTCCCCACCACGATCTGACTCATATGCATTCTTTTGACCACTTATAATTTCTAGGAGTAGCACACCAAAGCTAAACACATCTGATTTAACTGATAATTGCCCATGCATACCATACTCTGGGGCCATGTATCCGCTGGATTTCATTAATGTGAAAAGAGCATTAGAGATGTCTAATAGGATACATATTGTAATTCAGTTGCAATAAATATAAAAAATGTGATATTGGAGCATATTGTTTGCATAGCCCTGCAAGTCAATTTAATGCCAATTTCGATGATATATCCTAATTATTCAAGCGATAGACATTATCATCATTAGAGATTTCCCAAAATTAAGATTCCACTATTGGATTAGTTTATATCATTGCTAGTAACAACTAAACCATTTACTACTGCTTCCCATCACTAACTGGTGCCACAAAATATTAACCAGAGCCCACTTGGAGGAATTGCACCATCCTCAAAGATTTGTGGCAATTTCATTAAATAACTCATTCCATATAATTGAGGATTTTAATTTTTCTATTTTTTATCTTAAGTAAAAAAACATGTCTCTTAAGAAAAGAAAAGTGAATATGGCTAGGATTCTTTTGTTTCTATGGGCTAGGACTAGATACTTGAATGTCGAGAAGATTGTTTAGGTGTTTTGTTTCTCTGACTTCTTTAAGAATCAGATCAGGTGTGGGGCACTAAGAGAGTGAGTGTCCTTGTGAGACCTTCCCTTGTTCTCTATTTTACTCGTGTTAGTTGGGTTTAAAAGCAAGTTTTGTAAGTTCTTTGTTCGATATCCATTCACTCATCCATTTGCTCTCAACCTTTTTTTATTCCTCCACTTTCTTCCTTTTCTCAAGAAATTTGAGATCTGATTTCTCTCATTTATGATTTATCCTTTCTACTACAGACACCCTTTTGAAACTACATCGTTTAGGAGGTCCTAAGAATCTCGTCAATAAGGATGCATTCAAGAATAAAAATAGCGGTTGTGGCGGGCGTAGTGGTTAGGGGTCAAAAGGCTACGTAGCGGGAGATATGTAGTGGTATAGGATGTGAATTTTTAAGTGCAAAAATAAATTTGAATCTTGTGTAGCAACCAATCTTGTATTTTTTTAGTGATTTGGAACCATATAAAGTTAGAGACAACCACAAGAAATGCTATTAAGTAGAATAATAAAAAAAATAATGTTATAAATTAAAATTGCTTAGCTCTATTAGATTTTAGATCGTAGCACCGCTATTTTCAAAATAGCGTAGAGCCGCTACGGCTGATAAGCGGCCTATTTTGAACCATGTATGCATTCATCTCTATCTCGGACTATGAAAACTAGAAAGTAAGAATAGCAAATTTACGTTGTCTGTAGAAGCTTATCTCCATATCTAATCTAGTAGGAGCTTATCCCAGTCCAATTGGCCAAATGGGAATGGGACTCTATGGGGCTATAAATTTATGACAACTCGGAGAATAAAAGTATTTGCATTGTTTTATTCAAGGTCGAGCTCCATAAGCTCCATTCCTCTTGCTAGTATATTGTCAATCTTCTTCTATCTCTTCAAACGCAAAGCGATTTTTAATCTTGGTCTTCTCTTGGAATCATATTTCTAAGACCTTGTGAGAGACCGCTCTTTACTTACGAGTGTGTTCCTTCACTCCCTTTTTTTTATTGGTAACAGTAAATTATATTAATGAAAGTACTTAAATAGAAGCACAGCACGAACAAAAATGCTAAGGTACCTAAATGAATAAATTTCAATGCGTAAACAAAATAGATTGAAGTCTAAATGACAACGTGATGCCTGTTCCTACTAAACTATCAATCCATACCACCCTTCCACCTCCCTGGCCTGAACTGGCCCCTCCGGACCTTGCTAAGATCACCGATCCGCCAGCCATTGCCATGGATGTGGAAGGATCGTCGACCATCCGACAACATCCGACTTATAAAGATGTGCTCTCCTCTTCTTCAGCTGGTCACCGTGCCCCCGCGATGGCTTCTATTCCTCACTCCCTACCCTCCCACATCAAGTACCAAATGATCTCCTCCACTACCAGGCCTTCTGTCCCAGTCATTACTTTTGCCGCTTCCCAGCTCACCGCCTTGCGAAATGTGCTTCATCACACTCTCATCGCGCAATTCAGGGGAGGCTGAGTCCCCTATCGGCACCTGCTAACTCGATGAGCCAAAGCATGGAGCATCCATTGTTTGGTAGACATTGTGGAACTCTAAAATCGATTCCTACTCTGCACGTTCTCCCATGATAGGGATATGGAGCGTGCCTGCTGCGGGTCCCCTTGGACCATTGCGGACCAACACTTGATAGTCACCGGATGGGTCCCGAATTTCGACCCTACAACTGCTTTCATAGCTCAGGTTCTGGTATGGGTTATGTTGCCGGGGCTCCCTCTCAAATATTGGGACGACCACCTTCTGCAAATGATCTTAGAACCGTTGGGCACGGTATTTCGCCTTGATGAGGTCACCAGATCAAGAGGACGAGCCAATAAAAGGGCAATGTTTGCCAGGGTATTGATCAAAATGGATATTTCTCGTGAGCCGTTAGAGGGGGTATGCATCCGGACGCCAGAGGGTGAGCGTTTCCAAAAGTTCACGATTGAGAATCCTCCTTCATGGTGTGCTAACTGCCGGAGGTTCATTATACAGCAAGGATACCTCTTCCGCCATTCACCTAGCCAGGACAAAGGAAAAACACCCGTTGAAGACGATGGGACTTCGGCGTCGCTTCCTGTTGGGAGCCGAACATCGGAGGCTAGGGAGGGCCCCTGGACCACAAAGTTCGCTAAAGGTACTCCCCGGCGGAATCCACAACCGAAGAATGGAGGTTGTTCTACCACCGTTGGGTCTCGTGACACCAAGGTTACAATTGGTTCCACAATTACACAGCATAACCCCTTCTCGGTGTTACAACTAGAGAGTGTAGAGACACTGATAGAAATTGCTATACGTCAGGAAGCCCAAGGGGATTAGCGTTAGGTGGGCCACAGGCACTTGTCACGCACCATCAGCAAAAACCATCAGATGAGGTGGACCCAGCACCCACTGGCTGGGCCAAGTTCCAACATCAGTCAGGCCGTCAGGATCCAAGAACCACCCACCGCTATTCCTCGACAACTGAGCTCTTCGTCTTCCAAAAAACTAAATGAAGCGAAAGGACAACCACATATGTGGAGAACTACTAGCTTGGAAGATAAGGAAGTTCATGCATTGCAGCAAGTTACGAGGCCAGGCGAGGGGACGTTTGTGTACACTACCCGAGGAAACAGACGAACAATCGAGGGTTTAGAAGCTGACACGAACTGTTTGCCAGATAAGGGAACTGCCAAGGTCATTCTAGAAGGTTTTTCCACTAGCGAGCATATGCTAGAACCCAATGACGACAATCAGAATGTCATTTCCAAGGAATCTCCGTAATCGAGATCAGACAGACATCCTCAGAAGTTGAGGAACGAAATCATTGCCCCATTGCCACCTACGTTACCTAAGGCTCTGAACTCCCATTTATATAAGCTCACTAGTAGCGAGCAACTTCACCGATACCACAACACTTGCATGACAATCATTCCTATGCCTAACAGTGGCAGCACCCATCCCCTCATACCATCGTCTAACAACATCTTCTCCGATGAATCACTTCTGCAACCAACCGAGCCCAACTGCACCGTGGGTTTTCCCTTTTCAGGTTTAGATGTGGGATCTGGTGAAGACACCAACTTGGAGTCAGGCGAAGGAACTTTTGGAAAATTTTCTTGTATTATGGAGAATCGACATGAGAATGGGAATCCACCCACTTCCCTTCCTCTGGCCGCATCATCAGCTCATTTGGGCCCCACTCCCTTTTCCATTGGACCTTTCCACTTCCCACCATACCTAGATCCTATTACCGCACGAACCTCTGACTTGGAGACTTCAGCATCGGCGACCAACTGCCCCGCATGGATTCTGGAGGACCTCTACCTCTGTTAGGTATTTTAGTGTTGGCTAAATTCATTGGTTGGACAAAACTCTGGGTTTCTTGAGTTATAATTTTTTTTAGAAAAAGTCTCTGAAGATAGAAGATTGGAAGGACTCAGAAAGCTGAAGAAATCATGCTTGTGCTGAATTTCCGGATCAACCAAAATGGGGTCCGCTCGAGCGATCATTTTATCTGCTCGAGCGAAGTCAAGATGAAAAGCCCAGATGCCTGACAGTAGAGAACTTGCACTGAGACAGAACCTCATCCGCTCGAGCGGATGGTAGGTTTGCTCGAGCGAACAGGTATGCAGAAAATGGGAAAGTCTTTACTCTAATCCGAATTAGTTTCCCTTTGAGACTATGTTTCCTAATCTGAGTCCTACTTGTGCACTAAGTCTTAGGCACGAATTTGAGGCTATATATAGGGTGTTTCTCTCAAACTTATAGGTAAGGAAGAAAGAGACCACCGCTACTCTCATTAATCTGAGTCAGAGATATCTTAGAGAGAGTTTATTTTCTAGAGCTATTGAGCGACTGTTCTGAAGGGCTGCTCTGGAAGGTCATTGCTGCTTCTACCTTCTTTTATAGAAGATTGATTATCTTGATTGTCAAAGTGCTAGGAGATCAAGTAAGGAGAACGGGGCACGGTGGATGTCGTGTCAGTGGATTCTTTGCAAGAATAACTACAGTCCTTAGGTCGAGGTACACACTAAGGTAAAGGAGATTGTGAGTATATATTGTAACTGTTTGTGAACTTTTGATTTCTAGTTAGTGGTTTCTCCCTGGATAGGGTTTCCACGTTAAATATTATGTCTGCCTTCTTGTGGTGTGTGATTGGTAGAAAGCTAATTTTATATTGCCTAATATGTTTATTTCTGGTACATTGCTTGGTTAAATTAAGACTAGTAATCCATTCTAGTAGCACCTAAAGGGAATTTCAATTGGTATCAGAGCGGGTTGCACTATTTTATTGTGTTGATCCAAATATTGCTAGAATAGATATCTACCGCGAAGGCACTTCAACCAATAAGCTTCCTTTGTTGGATGGTAACAATTATGCTTATTGGAAAGTCAGGATGGTTGCCTTCTTGAAAGCCATAGATCTGAAAGTTTGGAAATCTATTGTGAACGACTATTTCTTACCCACTATTATTGCTGATGGGGTAACTAGACCCAAGCCTGGCGATAAGTGGACTAAGGAAGAAGAGTTGACTGCAAATTGCAACTCTAGAGCTTTGAATGCTATTTATAATGGAGTTAGCATATCTGAGTTTCGTAAAATTTCTACATGCACTACTGTAAAAGAAGCATGGGATATTCTGTAGACTGTGCATGAAGGGACTGACACCGTCAAACTATCAAAACTTCAGAAATTGTATACAGCCTTTGAAACCAGAAAGATGGAGGAAGATGAAACTTTTGATCAGTTTAATTCAAAGCTGAATACAATTGTGAATGATACTTTTACTTTGGGAGAGCCAATTCTTGAAAATAGAGTTGTAAAAAAGATTCTGCTGTCTCTTCCAGAACGGTTTAATGCAAAGGTTGTGGCCATAGAAGAGAATAAAAATCTGAATATTCTCAAAGCTGAGGAATTAGTTGGGAACCTTCAGACTTTTGAAGCAAACTTAAGGCCTAATGAAAAATCAAAATCCAAAAGTATTGCTTTGGGAGCCTCCAAAGAATCATTCAAGAAAATTGCTAGTGATTGTGGTTCTGATTCTAAGGAGATAGATCCCCAAGTTGTTGTTCAATTTATGAAGCAATTTCAGTTGTTTATAAAGGAGAAGAAAAGTGATCTAAACGTCCCTAAAAACTTTGTAAAGAAGAAATCTTCTAAAGGGACTCAATGTTTTGAGTGTCATGGTAATGGACACATTGCTAGTAACCGTGCCAATAAAAAGCCAAGAAAGAAGGCTCTCAATACAACTTGGGATGAAGAATCTTCTGAAGAAGAAAAAGAAGAAGCAAAAGATCCTGAAGATGATAATGTGAATGACAAGTTTGTGGCATTCATGGCAACTTTAATTTCTGCTACTCCACAAGTTTCTGATGATGTGATTGATCATGATGTCAATGAGTAAGAGACAGAACATGATTGGCAAGCTAAATATAATATATTGTTTGCAAAGACCATGAAGTTGTTGAAGATGAATGAAAAAGTGGCTATAAGCTGGAAAGAATTTGAAGAGCAAAATGTTTCTTTAAAAGCTGAATTGTCGGAAGCTCTAACAAAAGTGAGTCACTTAGAGGCAGAAAATAATAAATTGGCAGATGAATTGATTGTTGAAGCACAGAAGTGTGGTTTAATGACTCACGATATGAAAAATTTGAAAGCTGAAAATACCGACTTGCAAGGAAGACTCAAGATGGTTCTTTCTGAGTTAGAAACCTACAAGGCTTCCATCAACAGGATGAATACTGAGTCTAAAAAACTTGACGACATCTTGAGCAGTCAGAAGACAAAGACTAACATGTATGGCATTAGCTACATTGACAAAGCATCTACATCAAAAGCCAAAGGTAATAATTATTTTGTTCAACCTTCAGTTGTTACTAATCATGCTGTTCATGTTGTAAATACAATTGCCAAAAAGAAGAATGTGTCATGTCCTGAACGAATTCCCACTTGCCATCACTATGGAATTAAAGGACACATTCGACCCCATTGCAATAATCTGCGAAAGTCACCAAACCAAAAGCAATGGAAAAGGCAGAATGAAGAGTCTCCAATGAAAACAAAAGCTGTCTAGGTCAAGAAAGAAGATCTTCCATCTGTTCTAGTACACTCTTTGCTGAACTATATGAATATACAAGTGTGTGTACCAAAATTTCACCACCCCTGATCTACTAGATCAAGCCCCCATCCCCAGTGCCGATACGAAGACCAATTTGAGGGGGAGCTATAGTATCCAGATTGAAGAAGCTGCTTACAGAATCTTGTTTGTCAATTATGGACAAAAAGGGGGAGAATATTGAAGCTAGGGGGAGCTTGGGGGTGAATAGAATAAAAAGTTCAGTTTGAGTCAGAGACAATGCAGTTTTTGTTTTGTGCTGATTTTTTAATTTCAATGTATTTTGGGTTTCATTATGGGTAGATCAAATTGTGGGCTGTGATGGACCTTCATTTATTGCTTTGTGGGCTGATGACCTCAGCTGCCAGATAATCAAACCCATGGTAAAATGTATGGAAGCACTCCTATATAAGCAGGGGTTGAACCAAAAAACAGGTACGCATAAAAGAATACACTTACATTCCGCTTCCCTTCTTCTCCTTCTCCACTCCTTCCCTAACTCAGTACCCCCACTAACTGAGGCATCGGAGAGCCCTGTGCTGCCCGCAGCCAGGGTCCTTTGACCTCCTTTCCTTTCCCTTTCAGGTCTCCTAACCCAGAAGCAGCCAACTCTCAACAGTCATTTTGGTTAAGTCCTCTAAGGCACCCTCTAATCTTGTGAGTTACAGTTTTTGCACTTACAATTGGCGCCGTCTGTGGGAAACGTTGTCAATTTTCCTTCGCACTGTGACTGAGAGAGCTGCAAGAGGTAGAAAGACATCCGAAGTAGGCCACGCAGGAGCCATGGCAAACCATTTCCGTGAGTCCTTGAGGTCCACTCCTGTCTATTTGCGGGAGTATCAACCCCGCCCGGAGTCATATCCACAGGTGGTGGTGACCCCTCTTCAGCATCCTAGGGGAAGAGACTTTACTCTTCGGCAAACCCGACGTAAGTCTCCGGTTTTGCTTGATCACCGGAGACACAGTGAGGTTCACAGCTCTGACGAGAGTTTCAATCCTACCTACGAAGAAATTCAGGCGCAGAACGCTACCATCCGAGAGAAGGACGCCCTTATCAGGCGCCTCCAGCAACAGCTCAAGGAGACAACTGAAGCAGCCGACGTGGCCAGGCAGCGTCTGCAGCGAGCCAGCGGAGGAGGTTCTTCTCACCATCAGCAGACCACCCCTCCCCAGAGGGACCTTAGGATTCATTTGGATGAGAGGAGACGCAGTCGGGCTAACGACGAGGGCTCCAGCAGCAGCCACAGCCTTTCAAGGAAACGGTTGGAAGACATTCCCGAGATCAGTCATGACACTCAGGGGTGGCTTGAGGAGCAGATTCAGCAAGCAGTTCGGCGGAACCTGGAAGTGGCTGGTCTTACCCGAAGTCATTAAGACGCTAGCGTATTCGCCGACCTCGGCGCGTCACCTTTCACTAGTGACATCAGGGATCACCCTCTTCCAAGGAAGTTTACTGTCCCGAGATTCGTCACTTATGAAAGGGCCTCGGATCCGGCCGCACATCTGCCACACTTCTCTCAGAGGATGTATGTCTGGGGGGATGAAGGCCATTTGAATTGCAAGGTTTTCTCGTCTAGCCTGGGTGAGCTTCCCTTGAAGTGGTTCTGCGGTCTCCCAGAAAACTCCATCTCAACCTGGCAGCAGCTCCAGCATTCCTTCGTAAAAAAGTTTCAGGCCTACAGAGTTATTCCTAAGACAGACGCCGATATAATGGCTCTAAGAATGAAGCAGGGCGAGAACGTCACTTAGTTCGCCAAGCGATTTTGGACAGTCTACAGCCAGATCGATGGCTCTAAAGATGAAGTAGCGATCTTCGCGTTCTAGAACGCTTTGCTGCCAGATAACGATCTCCGAAAAGACCTGGCTGGCAATCCTGTGACCTCGATCTCGGCATTGATGGCCAGGGTGAATCGCTTCATAGCTCAAGAAGATGATCAGCTCCGAACCCGGGAAAGCTTTCATGTCGGCCGAAAGGATCGGGACGGCAAGTCTTCGAAGAAGGAAGATCGGTCCTCCAGAAGAGAGGAATCAAGCCGACGTAAAGCCCCGACCAGGTCGGCGAAGGCTTCAGCATCTACTTATAAAGACAACAAGAAACTCAGGCTGTCTTCCGATCCTTACAAAGTTGTTGATACCATATTCAAGGAACCCATTCACAAGATTATGAATAAGATCAAATCGAAGCCATACTTCAGCTGGCCACAGCCCATGAGGGGCAATTCGGCCCCGCGACCAGAGTAGGTTCTGCGCGTATCACAGGCAGAACGGCCACAATACTGAGGAATGTAGAATCCTCAGGTCTCATTTGGAGAAACTCGTTTAAGACGGGCATCTTAAAGAATATGTCAAGGCGGGCACCGGGGATGAGTCTCGAGCTCAGCGTCGAAGTGAAAGGGGCCAGGACAGCGATGAGTCCGAAAAACTCATTAGCGTCATACACTGAGGCACGGCGGGCATCCCATGGAAAACAGGTGATGGCAGCCGAGCTCGAACCAGTCGCAAAAAGGCCCGCAGAGAGCAGCCCAAGATTTGGTTCTCAGACGACGACCTAGAAGGCGTGCAACTCCCACACAATGATCCACTCGTCGTCACGTTGAAGCTGAAAAACTGTAGAGTCCAGAGGATCCTTGTCGACCCCGGCTGTTCATCCGAGGTCCTATATTTCGACTGCTTCAGAAAGATGGGCCTTTCGGAAGCAGATCTGCAAGAGGCCCGAACTCCGTTGATAGGATTCAGTGCCCAGCCTGTATACCCAAAAGGGAAGGTGACCCTTAAAGTTCAAATTGAAGGGGCTTCCATAATGGTGGACTTTCTGGTGGTTGACGCACCATCTCCCTACAATGCTATCATGGGTAGGACTTGGCTCCATAGCATGGAAGCAGTACCCTCTACTCTCCACCAAAGGTTGAAATTCCCGTTGGAAGACAACGGCAGGGTAAAGATAGTAACGGTTCGGGGGGATCAGCACATGGCTCAACAGTGCTTAATGGCCGTGGTGCCCGGAAGTCGTGAGCCCAAGCAGGTCAACGTGGTCGAACTGGAGAAAGAACTGGATAGGGTTGGCCAGGATCCCGAGAAAAAGAGCGTGGAAGAGCTAACCGAGGTCAGGATCAGCCCACATGATCCAGAAAAGTACTTCCTGCTTGGCGGCCAGCTCACCGAGCCGGAACGGTCCGAGCTGACCGAGTTCCTATTCCAGAATATGGAAGCCTTTGCTTGGACCCCAGACGAAATGCCTGGTATTCATCCCGAGATCATGTGCCATAAGCTGAATGTGGATCCCAAGCATAAGCTAGTGATCGAGGAGGTCGGCAAGTTACTTGAAGCCGGGGTGATCAGGGAGGTGCAATACCCGGTCTGGCTAGCCAACACAGTGGTTGTCAAAAAGAAAACAGGCAAGTGGAGGGTGTGCGTCGACTTCACCGATCTCAACAAGGCCTGCCCCAAGGACAGCTTCCCACTCCCAAAGATTGATCAGATGATCGACGCCACCGCTGGCCATGACCGGATGAGCTTCCTCGACGCTTATCGGGGCTATCATCAAATACCTCTGTACACTCCAGATGAAGAGAAGACTGCGTTCATAACGCCCAGAGGCATCTACTGTTATAAGGTAACGCCTTTTGGATTAAAGAACGCAGGAGCCACATACTAGCGCCTTGTCACCAGAATGTTTGAGGCGCAGCTCAGCGATATTGTTGAGGTATACATTGACGATATGGTCGTCAAATCCAAGCAGGCCGTAAACCATTTGACCGATCTGACTGAAGTATTTGCCATTCTGAAAAAGTATAAGCTGAAACTGAACGCCTCCAAGTGCGCCTTTGGCGTCGGTTCCGGCAAATTCCTTGGGAGTTTGGTCACGTGGAGAGGAATTGAGGCAAATCCGGATCAGATTTCCGCCATCCTCAGGGTGCAGAGCCCGACCACTGCAAAAGAAGTCCAGAAGCTTACTGGCATGGTTGCCGCACTGAACCGATTCATCAGCAGATCCTCAGATAAGTGCCAGCCATTCTTTAAACTGTTAAGAAAAAACTCTAAATTTCAGTGGACTCCAGAATGTGACCAGGCTTTACAAGCACTTAAGGCCTACCTTTCATCACCCCCTTTACTTTTAACCCCAAAGCCAGGGGAAGTATTATATTTGTATCTCGCGGTTTCGGATCGAGCCGTGAGCTCAGTCCTCATCAGAGAGGAAGAAAATCAACAAAAACCGGTTTATTACACGAGCAAATCGCTCCTCAATGCCGAGACCAGGTATATACAGTTGGAGAAGCTCGCGTTGGCATTAATCAGTGCCTCTCGCAAGCTCTCCCATTATTTTCAAACTCATACTATAGTAGTGGTTACAAAACACCAGCTCAAATCTGTTTTTCGAAAGGCTGATCTTTCAGGAAGGCTTTCGCGTTGGGCGATTGAACTCGGGCAGTATGACATTCGATACCAGCCCAGAACAGCAATCAAGGCTCAGATTCTAGCAGACTTCATCGTAGAATTCATATCTCCAACCTCGGCGCCAACTCAGCTCGGCGCCGAGCCCGGGGGCGGCGCACTCGAGGTACCACTCCTGGAGGATGACGAACTAACGCAAAGCCGACCTCCGGCTTCGATCTGGAAGGTCTTCGTCGACGGATCATCGACCGCCAAGCGAGCTGGTGCCGGTGCTGTCCTCCAGACCCCGGACGGGTTAGTCATTGAACAGGCCCTCACCCTGGATTTCAAGGCGTCGAATAATGAGGCGGAGTATGAAGCCTTGTTAGCCGGACTAAGCAGCGCCAAAATCCTCAGAGCTCGGCAGCTAATTGTCTTCAGTGATTCTCAGCTGGTGATCAACCAGTTGACAGGAGACTATCAAGCTCGAGAAAACAGGATGGCTGCCTACCTCGCCCTAGCAAAAAGGTCTCTCTCAGAATTTCAGACAGCCGAAATTAGACAGATCGGCAGGGGATCAAACTCCCACGCCGATGCCCTGGCCAGCTTAGCCTCCGCTGTCGAGGCAGGGAGGAAGAGAACTATCGAAGTGGGGTCGTTAGTAAGACCCAGTATAGAGCTTCAGTCACCTCGGGAAGTCCTTTGTCTTGACTTCGGCCCGAGCTGGATGGATCCAATTGTATCCTACCTTAAGGACGACAAGCTCCCGGAGGACAAAATTGAGGCCCATCGGCTTAGACTAAAAGCAGCACGGTTCTGGTTATCCCCTGAAGGTAAGCTCTATAGGAAGTCATTCACTGGACCATACCTTCAGTGTGTCCATCCAAGCAAAGTTAAAGACTTCCTTTATGAAATACATGAGGGGATCTGTGGAAGCCATATAGGAGGGAGATCATTAGCCTACCGTGCGATCAGCCAAGGGTACTGGTGTCCATATATGCAAAAGGATGCACGGTTATATGCCAAGAAATGTGAGAAGTGCCAGAAGTTCTCCCATTCTCTCTATCAACCAGCGCAAGATCTGAGCCCACTCTCCAGTCCGTGGCCCTTCGCCCAGTGGGGGCTGGACATCGTGGGACCACTCCACCGAGCTCCGGGAAATAAGAGATGGTTGATAGTGGCGACCGATTATTTCACTAAATGGATAGAAGCGGAGTCGCTGTCTTCCATTACCGAGCGTGATACGAAGAATTTTGTTTGGAAGAACATCATCATCAGATTCGGCATCCCAAGAGTCCTGGTCTCGGATAACGGCACCCAGTTTGATTCCGCCTCCTTCAAGAACTTCTCCAAGGAGCTCGGCATCAGGAATCACTATTCCACCCCAGCATATCCGCAGAGCAATGGCCAGGCGGAGATCTCCAATAAAGTGGTACTCGATGGGCTGAAGAAACGATTGGATCAGGCTAAAGGAAGGTGGGTAGAAGAGCTTCCAAGCGTCTTATGGGCCTACAGAACAACTCCAAGGCGTTCCACCTCGGCAACCCCTTTTTCCCTTGCTTATGGGATGGAGGCAGTCATTCCTCTTGAGGTCGGCCTCCCGACCCTGAGATCAGAACTCTTCGACCGAGGCCAGAATGAAACGAATATTGCTCGGGAATTGGATCTCGCCGACGAACGCAGGGAACCGACAACTATCAGATTGGCTGATTATCAGCAACAACTGGCCAGGGGTTATAACCGAAGGGTCAGGGAAAGAAGGTTCTCAGTTGGAGAGTTGGTCCTAAAGAAGACACTCCCAGGGGATCGAGACAAAGGCCAAGGCAAGCTGGCACCAAACTGGCACGGACCATTCAAGGTAGTCGCCATTGCTGGACAATCAGCCTACAAACTCGAAGATATGGATGGTCGACAGTTGCCCCGGCCGTGGAATGTGTCACACCTCAAAAAGTTTTACTTTTGATTCTGTATTCAAGTTGTTCCAAGGTTTTAGTGAAAGCAATTTCAGTTCTTATTCTTGCCCTCGCCCTCATTGCCAATTCAGGGACAGAAGTCCAACTCGGCAACAACGCCCCCATGCGATTGCCTGAAGGCTGGTCCATGCACCACCTCCGCATGAAGCCTATGGGCCATGCGATTGCCTGAAGGCCGGTCCATGCACCACCTCAGCATGAAGCCTACGGGCCATAATGAGATTGCCTGAAGGCTGGTCTATGCACCACCTCGGCATGAAGCCTACGGGCCATAATGAGATTGCCTGAAGGTCGGTTCACGCACCACCTCGACATGAAGCCTACGGGCCATGCGATTGCCCGCAGGTCGGTCCATGCACCACCTCGGCATAAAGCCTACGGGCCATACGATTGCCTGAAGGCTGATCCGCGCACCACCTCGGCATGAAGCCTACGGGCCATAATGAGATTGCCTGAAGGCTGGTCTATGCACCACCTCGGCATGAAGCCTACGGGCCATGCGATTGCCTGAAGGTCGGTCCACGCACCACCTCGGCATGAAGCCTACGGGCCATGCGATTGCCCGCAGGTCGGTCCATGCACCACCTCGGCATGAAGCCTACGAGCCATGCGATTGCCTGAAGGCTGGTCCGCGCACCACCTCGGCATAAAGCCTACGGGCCATAATGAGATTGCCTGAAGGCTGGTCTATGCACCACCTCGGCATGAAGCCTACGGGCCATGCGATTGCCTGAAGGTCGGTCCACGCACCACCTCGGCATGAAGCCTACGGGCCATGCGATTGCCTGAAGGTCGGTCCACGCACCACCTCGGCATGAAGCCTACGGGCCATGCGATTGCCAGCAGGTCGGTCCATGCACCACCTCGGCATGAAGCCTACGAGCCATGCAATTGCCCGCAGGTCGGTCCATGCACCACCTCGGCATGAAGCCTACGGGCCATGCGATTGCCTGAAGGCTGGTCCATGCACCACCTCGGCATGAAACCTATGGGCCATGCGATTGCCTGAAAGCTGGTCCACGCACCACCTCGGCATGAAGCCTACGGGCCACCATGAGATTGCCCGCAGGTCAGTCCACGCACCACCTCGGCATAGAGCCTACGGGCCACCATGAGGTTGCCTGCAGGTCGGCCCATGTACCACCTCGGTGCGGAACCATAATTGCCCCGATAATATTGCCCGAGGATCTCGGCATCTTATCATGCCGTATCCCGTTCTAAATCACCTACTCACAGTAATTTTGTAGGAGTCAAACCCAAATACTACAAAGGAAAAATCAAGCATACAAAAAGAGCGGAATAAAGAAGATAACGATGGAGAAAATTTGATTTATTTATTGCTGGAAAAAGTTGTTACATTCTGAAGATTAGCTTACAGGAGCTTAAAAAAAAAAAAAAGACTTCAAGATTCCTGTTGGGCCGAACCGCTGGGGATGTCAGCCGAAGCTTCCTGAGGGGCTGAGCTACTGGGTACGTCAGCCGTAGGTTCAATGATGACTCTGTTGTCCGGAGCCGACGGACCGGGACAGCTCGGCGGATTCACGAAGGATGGGTGATCCTCCGAGACTCCCGCCTCCCTCAAGGCGGCGCGCCATGTCTTGTCCCGGAAGCGGAACACCTTTGCGCCATAGTAAGCAGTCGCTTGGGTCGCCGCGTCCTGGAAGGCGGCTTCGCTCTCGGACTTGACTCTGGCTTCTGCCTCGTCCGCCCGCCTTGATTCGGCGCGGAGCTCACTTCTCAGACTCTCCACTAAAGCCTCGAGGTCGGCACTCTTCATCTTTTCACCCTCAATTTCCATAGCCACCTCCCTAAGTTTGGCCTGGAGGTAGCCCTGGAACGCCTCCAATTGGTTGACCTTTGAAATGCTGGCCCCCAGCACCTCTTCAAGCTCTTTTTTCTCCTCGGCAAGGCTAGCCACCGAGGGGCCCTGCTTACTGAACCTATCAATGACTACCATTGACTTCTGCAACGTCTGTCAAGAGAAGTCAAGAGCAAGTTAGTAGCCGAAGCGGGATACTTATAGATAAAGTTACAAGCCAGAAAAATTACCTGAAAGCAGGAATGCAGCAGCGACGTCATCAGCTTCGGGTCGCTCATCTTCTCCAGCCGAGCCATGTCGCGCGGCAGCGCGCAAGCGTGGCCAAGTGCCTCAAGCACGAGGGAGTCCGGCCTCTTGTGAATGCAGTCCTCCACAGTCATAGGCCTCCCTGGCTCGAGTAGAAAACTCGGCGACTAGGGCGCCGGCTGGGCCGACCGCGATGCTCCTCCTGAGCCGCCTCCATCCTCCCTCGGCCTTTTCCTCGAGGAGCTCTCGTTGCGTACGACCTCGGGAAGACGCCGGACCTCCGGACTCGGCTCTCGAATCGGCATCGCCTCTTCCACGACCCGAGGGGACTCGCCAGGACTGGGGGTTGAGCGTCCAGCGGAATCCCGAGCTGCTGGCGGAGGTGACTCACCCTCGTCCCCGAGTGCCAATGCCTCCAAGTCCACGAATGCTGGGACTCGCGACATTTCTCCCGAGTCAAGCAAGGAATGTCGTGCTCTCCTTCTTAAGGGAGTGCCGCTTGACTGCGGCTCGGGGGTGGATTGCGGTTCGGGCGACGCCTCAATACCAGTTGCGGCCCAAGAAGGGCCCCTTTCTTCAAACACCGCCTCTAGACGGCTGCCAGTGTGGGGGTCACTTGTCCCCGGGTTCTCTCCTTGAGGCAACTGATCGAGTAGTGTAGATCTTTTGTTGTACCCCCTGTATCTCGGCTCGTAGCCCAACAGCGCCCAAGCCGTTCTGTTGGAAAACTGGGTACACCTTCTAACTACCTGATGCCACTCCTCGTTCCTTTTCCAGCCGTCCCGCCTGGCCCGCTGCTTCCTTTCGCGGGCAGCTGCAAAACAAAACCACAGGGATATCAGTCCGACAGGTTCTAAGGAAAAGAGGGAAAAGAGATGAAGTAATAGGCAGAGGGGATGATTACTTGGAACGACCCCGGGGTGACGCGGTACTCTATGCGTCTTGTCCGCCTCGGCGCCGAACTCCCAATTCCCTGAGACGCATAGAAAATCGTCTCCGGCATACTTGCTGGAGTCCTCGAGTGCCGTAACAAAGCCCGTGCGACGAGGCCTGACTCGGAGGTAATAACAATCCTCCTTGGACTTGCATATGTCATAGACGTCCTCGATATCATGGACGCCGAGGTCGATACCCAGGCTTTTGTTCAGCACGGCTGTGCCCACAATGACTTTGTAACTATTAGGCGACAGCTGGCACGGACTGAGAGCCCAAGTGCTGAGGCAGGCCTTAAGGAGTGGATCCAGGGGGAACCTGACTCCACCCTCCACGACGGCGATCAGTGGAAAAGGCATCCAGGCCTCCGAATACGAGCAGAGTGCATAATCTGCAGGGTCCGCTCGTCTGACCAGCACGTCTTCCGGTATTTCGTATGCCATCCTAAGTCCATCTATCGCAACGTCGTTCTCCACCCAGTGACTGTAGATCCCCATGTATGCAAAGAGAGAGGAAGGAGAGAATGCCTAACGAGAGAAACCCTAAAAAGAAAGGGAGACTTACACTCGGCGAATGCAAGTGGAGAAACCTTCCAAGCACACGTCAATGCAATCTACTCTGCAATGGAAAGCTTCTGGGCGAGTTCTTCGAATGCAAAAGATAAAAACGGAGAGGAAGAAGACGACAGCGGCCCTTTATGTATTAGAAGAAGCGCCGTTTCGTTCCAAGTGCCGGTCTCGATGTTCGAAATGTTGCGTCGGGCGACTGTACGCGTCCCGTATCCGACGGCGCAGTCAACCAGACGGAGACGCGTGGCGTTGTCTATCAAGTTCCTCGATGATTGGGGCACAGCATTTATTGCCTCAGGCGATCAGGATTTTGAATGGAGATCGAACGCTAGCTATCGTCGACATCAGATCTCCAGTAATACCATTGTAGCTTCCAACTCCGAAGAGTCCAAGACCCTAAAGGAGTCATAAGCTAGGGGGCTATTGTGTGGGGAAGTTTCTAAACATCCCAAGATTATGATTAACTACAGTACATTTCCAGTTATCAGTCCGGTTGAGCGCATTTCGGCTATGGGGGCAACGCGCTAGCCGGGATCAGTTCTATGACCTCGGCCCGGCAGAGCCCACTCCGGCTCCAGCACCAACACACTAGCCGGGACCAGCGCTTCAATCCCCAGACGCGCATTCCGGACGCGGCTGTGAGGACTGCCAGCCGAGATGCGTGTCGACAGCTATCTCCTGCCTCCAAACACATGTCGATGGGACAGGTGTCATCCCAGCCGTCCAAGGTCATCATCAGGCTTCTGACAAAGCAGCATCTAGCGGCTGTAACCCCATCCGGGGGAGGCCCAAGAAGAGATCCGATGGGACCTTTGCTACCAATAAGTCCAGACAAGATCAGGCCCAATGTGACTGGCATTTAATGCGATATGGGCTGATCAGACTGGCATTCAATGCTTTGTGGGCTGTGATGGACCTTCATTTATTGCTTTGTGGGCTGATGACCTCAGCTGCCAGATAATCAAACCCATGGTAAAATGTATGGAAGCACTCCTATATAAGCAGGGGTTGAACCAAAAAACAGGTACGCATAAAAGAATACACTTACATTCCGCTTCCCTTCTTCTCCTTCTCCACTCCTTCCCTAACTCAGTACCCCCACTAACTGAGGCATCGGAGAGCCCTGTGCTGTCCGCAGCCAGGGTCCTTTGACCTCCTTTCCTTTCCCTTTCAGGTCTCCTAACCCAGAAGCAGCCAACTCTCAACAGTCATTTTGGTTAAGTCCTCTAAGGCACCCTCTAATCTTGTGAGTAACAGTTTTTGCACTTACACCCACTGTGGTGGAGATTAAACAGGCACTATTTGCAGTAGGGGGCGACAAAGCCCTGGGACCGGATGGATATAATGCTCTTTTTTATCAGATATTTTGGTCCCTACTTGGGCCTGGCATCATTCAAATGGTGCACAACTTCTTTTTGACAGGTGTACTTGACAATGAAATTAATGAAATAAGCATCATCCTTATTCCGAAAAAGGAGGGGGCTGTTAAGCTGGAAGATTTTCGACCCATCAGCCTATGTAATGTGTGATATAAAATCATTTTGAAGCTCCTGGTTAACAAAATCTGGCCGCTGCTACCAAGGTGCATCTCCTCCTTGCAGGGGCCCTTTGTTCCGAGTCGATGGCCTTCTGACAACAATGTGGTGGCGAAGGAAGTTCTCCATATGATGAGCCAACCACAAAAAAAGGAAAAATATTGAGTCATCAAGGTGGATGTTAGGAAGGCTCATGATAAACTTGCATGGCCTTTCTTGCGGGCTTGTCTCCTTCGGTTTGGTTTCTCGGCCACGATGATTGATCGAATCATAGCCCGTGTCTCTACGGTCTCCTATAGGGTGATTGTTAATGGGGCTCGAACAGATCGCATCATACCATCCTCGGGGATCCGCCAAGGCGATCCGTTATCCCCCTATCTTTACATCTTACTTGGGGCAGCCCTGACCATATCAATCATGGCCCTTAGCTATCCAAACCCAGCATACTTCCCGGCCGTTGCCCCAAGAGGAGATAAAATACCAATTCTGCGGTTTGCGAATGACACCCTGCTCTTCATTCGGGCTAACCGCAGAACGGCCTCAGCAGTTACAAAGGTTTTGGACGTCTATGGGTGTGAGGCTGGTCAGCAGCTGAATAACTTTAAAACTCAACTGATCTTTAGCAAAAATACAGCTCTGACTCAAATCAGGCAGGTGAAAGCTGCATTGGGTATTTGGTCAGTTACGGACGCGTTCACTTATCTAGGTGAACGTATTGGCATAACTAGGAATGACATCTGCACTAGGATGCATATCCATGCCAGGCTAGTTCAGCGTATAGAGCACTGGTGAGGATCGACTATCTCGCTCGCAGGACGGAGGCTTTTGCTGCAGGCAGTCCTCACAGCAGTCCCACAGTACTGGATTAGATTATCCTTTCTTAGTAGGACATGCTCCAACCGGATCTCGCAACTCCAGGCCAACTTTCTGTGGATGGGCTCCTCCTCAAGAGCTAGACGGACTCTAGTGGCCTGGGACACCGTCTGCAAACCGCTGATGTAAGGGAGCCTGGGTATTCGAGATGTGAGGATACAAAACATGGCCGCAGTAGCACACTTGGTGTGGCCTCTACTCAATGATTCAGATGCCTGGTGGACTAGGATTTTGAAACAAAAATACCTCCGCACCACCTCTTTGGAAGATTATGTAGCCCGCAGACCTGATTCAAGGCTGTGGAAGGCCGTTTTGAAAGCTAAAGCGCTAATCCTTGAGCATCAAAGATGGGTCATTGGCGATGGCCGATCAGTTCGCCTGTTGGATGATCACTGGGTGCCGGGGATGGGTATCCTTCGACCTCATTTGCTCTCTGGAGCCCCAGACTCCATCCCTGTTGCAGTACACAACTCGTCCCCCAAGGTAGTAGACTTGACGCGTAGCACCCCCTCTGGTGAGCAACGGAACCACAGACTGTTTAACGCCCTCTGGCCCCCTCACATCGTCCAGGCTATTCTAGCTTTTCCCTTGGACAAACATGATATCAGATGTTGCGGGGAAGGTTCAAGTGCATATATCCCTCACCATAAGGTGAGAGATACTCTTTTTTTTTTTTTTTTTTGCATATGAAGATAAGTATATATTTCTTACCCTATGTATTTGAAAAGTAACTTTTGTACAAACATATATATCCCTCACCCTATGAAAGTGTTTTTCACCTTATGGTGAAGGATAGATGCATTTGAAATTTCCTCCAGACGTTGGATGTCTAAACCAACAGGATCTTGTGCCTTCCTAGCATTGTTTAAATATATTCAACCAAGAATGCAGGCCCATCACTTCCTTGGGATTTTGTTTGGAAAATGAAATTCCTCCCGAAACACATTCTATTCGCTTGGCGTGTCCTACAAAACAAACTACCCGCATGCGCTAGAATTGTTAAGTGGGATAACAGTGTTCACCAAGGATGCCCCATTTGTCGAGATGGAGAAGAAACAGTTGATCACCTCCTAGCCTCCTGTTCCTTTGCCAGATCCGTCTGGCGGCGCCTTCCACCCTCAATCTCTAAACCGACGAGTTCAGTATCCTTCTGGTTCTGGCATCAAGCTAGGAGCCATACTCATGTGGTATCTCTGGAAACCCAGGAAACATTATTTGTTCTAGTATCATCCAAAGCATCCGCAACAGGCCTTTACAAAAACAATTTCAGATATTTTTTATTGGAATGTATCTCATTTGTATGCAGGTCCAGGTTCTCAAAAAAGTTTCTCTCTGGACCAGAGGATGCCTCCGCCGCCAGGATGGATTAAGCTGGCAGGCTAGTATCGAGGAGGAGTTATCAGGGATCCTTATGGTACAATACTTATTCCTTTCACAAGTGAAGTACAAGCCTCTCATCCGCTAGAAGCGGAGCTTATGGCACGTCAACGGGGCCTCCACCTCCTTGCATCACATATACCTCCTGCGTTACAAATAGAAGGTGATTGCTTGGTGCTGATCACTTCAATACAGAAATCAAGCCACCTCCGTTGGGACCTAATGCCCATGTGGAGGGCCACAATGGAACTGCTGGCGACATTTCCCCATTGGACCATCCACTACTACAAACGTTCTGCGAACAGAGTAGCGGATCTCCTAGCTGCCAATGAAATCCTTGTTCACTCAGACCAGGTTGCAGAACTACCACCACACATCAGACAACGGACTAATACAGAAAGGGAGCGTGCTTCTTTCTACACGCGCTCTTTCTATTTCCCCCCTCCCCTGGCGAGAGAAGGTGACGCTGGAAGGTGACGCTGGATTGAGAGGAGAATACCTAAGCGCCCAATTCCAACAGCGGGAATGGATGGAAGGTTTCGACACAGGGGCTTACTCGTCATGTCAGCAATACTCGGGTTAGACAGTCGCAGCTCGTCTGGAACGATCACGGCAATTTTGTGGGTTTCCTGTTATACCAATGGTTTTGGCACCTGTAGAGGTGGGTGGCCGCTTCCATACCACACCTTTAGGACTTTTAGCTGCTCTATTGCTGGTAGAACTCAGATCGTACGAAGGATTTTTGTACTGCCCCTATTATCATTTTACCATACATGTCATGTAAGTGGGGCGCTGCCTCCTTCCTTTCTTTACTCAGCTGTACCCTGTTGGCTTGTTTGGGGGGATTTACTAGTGGAGTTTTTTAGAGTAAATGTTATTTTGAAAAAATAATAAAATATAAGTAGATTATGATAGTATTTTATTTTTAGTTATTTGTGATGAAATTTTTTTGACTTTTTATTGAAAAGTGGAGTTTTTTGTTTTCTAGTGGAGAAATGAGATTACTTTTGACTTTTTTTGAAAAAATACGGTGAGAAGTTTGAATTAAAGTGTTTTGGTGATATTTTTTTTTTTTTTATAGAAATTGGGGCTTTACCTTATTTGACTCTAATGGTAGAATTGTCAGATAAGCCCACGTTTTCAATACAATGACTGTTTTAGCCAAAAAGAAAAAAAAATGCTAAGGTATTGGTATAGAAGCCTCATACCAACACTATAAACCAAAACAAATTACCCAAAAGCAGCTACAAAAGGACAAACCCTATGAATCCCTATGAATTCCTCTTGCTCTCTGTCACCATCACTTTCACATGACTTAATTTAGCCAATAAAAATAAATTACTTAATTTAGCCAATAAAAATAAATTACTATTATGATAATTTGGTACTATTTTCTCTTAAAAGGACTGATAGATATACTTTGAATAGAAATCCTAGGAACCTTTTGAATAAATGAGCGCAAAGAGCGCACAGATGATATAGCTATTTCATGGACTTCTTTTTTGTGTGTGTACACATGCAACAAGCTTTTGTGTGGCTGCTGGTTTTTTTTTTTTTTTCCTTTTCTTTTCTTTTTTAAAGTAAAGAATATGAGCTTTGATAAACAATATGGGAATTTGCTTCAAGCTATACGGACTTACTATGTTCCAGCGATTCTACTTGCACTGCCACGAGTTTGGTCTGCTCCAAATATCTTTGCCATGCCGAAATCTGATATCTTGGGAATCATGTTTGCATCTAATAGAATATTGCTTGCTTTGAGATCACGATGAATAATTTTTAATCGTGAATCTTCGTGAAGATAAAGAAGCCCTCTAGCGATTCCTCCAATAATTTTAAAACGGAGTTTCCAATCTAAAGAGGGGCGTTTGTCTGGATCTGTACATCCCAAGATTGCATGATTTAGAAGGTAATTCATCAAAGCTAAATACCCAAATCAGAAAAAAAGAAAATGAAAATAAAAATTATGCACCATGATATTGGGCCAGTCTTAAAGGCCGAGACCACTCATCCTAAAATTAGGTCCAAGTTCCAGCTCATATGCCTACTGCATGCAGGTCAGTCCGGTTTGAGCCCACCCTAGCTCATCCCGTAAGCACCCTTAATCTTACCTAATCCATGCTGCGAAATCAGATCCAGCTAATTGGTAAAAAGCAATTTACAGGATAGCACCAAGTGAAATGCTCTTTCAAATAGAAATGAGTTAATGTTCAAGGCATGTAGGTTGGATCCTGGACTAATAAATATAGTAACAAATTGAGCTAGAATAAAAGACCCGAATAGGTGACCTCTATAGAAAAGGACTAAGACAATTACTATAACAATCCATGGTCTAACCCACTGGCCCATCTGCAGCCAAGACAATTACTTAATTTGACCTCCCTGTAAGTAGGGGGTAAGTATGGGTGGCAACATATTCATTTGGGTATGGTTTAGATCAGGTTGACCGCAGTCCAATTAGTAATAGAGATGGAAATGTCAATCTGATCCCAACCTAAATGTGAAAAACACCTAAAATTGGGCCATGTACTAACTCTGATAGAAATCTCAACCTAACCCAACCCGAAGGTGAAAAGGCTCATTTTTCTTGGTAACCCAACGAAGAGGCTGGGACCCTGAGACTAATGACATGATTCACGGTGATGGGAACTCGCACATGAGAGGATACACCGATACAACTAATTTAAAAACCTAATTACTTTGCTTGGTTCAGGTTGGGATGACAGGTTGGCTCAAGAATTGCCATCCCTACCTAGAAGTGGTCCCTACTGCGGATGTGCACACTTGCAACTATCATATCATATGGCAATTAGAAATCTCATAAATTGTCCACTTTCAATGAGGACAATTGGCCCATGTACTATGGGTCCCATTAGATGAAAGATCCAAATCATTGGACCTTTCTACCATCCAAGCGAAACACACACAAACACACCCCCCCCCCCCCGCCCGGGGATGTAATTGAGGGAATAGGGCCATACCAAATAGAAAATAGTTGAGGCTTCCCTTTGGAATGTATTCATAAATGAGCAACTTCTCTTGTCCTTCCACACAGCATCCATAGAGTTGAACCAAATTTTTGTGCTGAAGCTTTGAGATTAATACTACCTCATTCATAAATTCTTTTACACCTTGACATGAATTTGTAGACAGCCTCTTCACAGCTATTTCTTTCCCATCTGTAAGACTACCCTGCAATTAGAAGACAAATGATTCGAAAAACCTCTTTAAATTCAACAAAAATGGTAAAGAAAATAAGGTAAAATAAAAATCCACTCTTCAAGATCTCTTGTTATTAAAGCCAGTTGTCCATGGAAGGATATTTTCTGGGTCTCCTAAAGTTCCTATTTTCGTTTGTGCATGTTCAAGTGGTGCTGAGGATGCAGGAATGCCACAGAAAATACCTCGATTTTCTACTAGCAATAATTTTTTGCTAAAAAGAAGGTTGAACCTACTTTTCTCAATTATGCAGAAATCCGTTTCCTTAGCATTATAGAAATGGGGTCAAAATTCTCGTTGTATTAGATAATCATGTTAGGCCGAAATCATATTGGATCAATACCCTTCGGGTTACCCATAGTGTATGGCTTAAAACACTTTTATGTCGGCATTCCACATGGTAGATACTATATACATGAATAAGAAATTCATGATTTTTGGCTGTATTGCAATTAGTTATTTACTTTAAACAATAGATAAATGGCCACAGTGGACCCTTGCTTTTCCTTGTATTTGAGATTGGTAGCTGTTTCAAGTGGATAAGTCTATGCCGACCATGAATGGCATTGATTGAAGAAATCAGCTGATTTAATCTTTGTGGAGCACACCTTCATTGATCCAAATGACCAGTGTAGCCACCTCCCGTGTATATTGGCTAAAATTTCTCCCGTTGAGTTGATTGCACCATTAGAAATTAGAATAATATATGTATAAATATATATATATATATAGCTACATTTTCTACACATGATCAATCCAACAGTCTATTAAATTATTGATAGAGTGAAATTTGGGCCAGCCTATTCATAAGATACGAGCAATTTGTACCAAAATAATGGGACCATACATGTCAAATCATGTTTTAGCTACCATCAGTACCATAATTGTAGCATCATAGGATCATTTCAATTCTTAATACAATAATTAGTTATTACCTTGTAAACAGCTCCAAATCCACCTTCTCCCAGCTTATTTTCATCCGAAAAATCACTAGTAGCAACTCTAATCATCTCAAAATCAATGTGTAAGAGTATGGCACTTCCATCTAGTTGATCTACACAAATAATAAGCATTTGAATCAAAATTCATGATTATTTTCAAGAAATTTAGGAATCCAATATAGATCTTATAGTAGAGGAGTATGAGATGGTGAGCTACCCATGGTTGACGGTTCGGTCTTTCTCATTCGCGAATAAACCTTTTTCTTCCTTAGTGAAACAACAACTATGATAGACAAGATAATTGCAACAGCAATTGTTGGAATCAGGATAACAATGATTTTAGATGAATTATTGTCTCTTTCTGCACAAATTAGAAATGTTTAAGTATATAAAAAACAAATTGCTAGTTTCAAAGAATTGTATGACAATAATCACCAAATAAATGGAAATGACTATAGTTTCCATGCACTTCTTCTTTTTTTTTTTTTAAGCACTTATTATTATTATTATTAGAGAGAGAGAGAGAGAGAGAGAGAGAGAGAGAGAGAGAGAGAGAGAGAGAGGCTCTCTTAAGCTCAAGCTTAAGATAAAATTCTGTAAGATCACACTTGTGGGGCCCACCCTTGGTCCATCCAAGTGGATAAAACGCACGATCCCACTGAATTGCACATGCCCACCAACTTTCAGTCAAATCCGAATTTACTGAACCGTTGGATTGATGTGTACCGATCCAAATGGACTATTGACCATTAAACTTTTGGGGCCTAGATGGAGATGATAGAAATCACGATTAGGGCTGATTTTTTGTAAATAGGAGGGTCCCAGGGATTCCTTAAAACCCCCCTCATCCCCATCCCCAGATAGGCCCTGCCACATATTTGAGCTTACTTTTAGGAGTGTACACGAATCAGATTGGTGCGGATTGGGCCAAATCCATCACCAATCCGTCACCTACGGATTAATAGATTTAGAATCCATCACCAATCTGTGGTTGTTAAAATCGAATCCGATCCGATTCGTGGAGGATCGGATCGGATCAGATTAATCCGTTCAATCTAATGTTAATATCAAACATGTTGTAAAAAAAATTACATTTTGACCCATTATATTTTTTTTCTTATTTTATATTTAGACATCTTAATTTATATTTAGACCCCTTATATTTTTTTATTTATATTTAATGTCAACGGATCGAATCGGATTGAATCCGCGGATTGAGGGTGGAATCCGCCACCGATCCGTTGTTAACAGATTACAAAATACTTTCCTTTTTGCACATGAAGACAAGCATCTATCCCTCACTTTATGTACTTGAAAAGTAACTTTTGTACTTGAAAATTCTCAATTATGGAAGTGTCCCTCACCCTATGGTGAGGGATAGATGTACTTGAAACTTCCCCATATATATATATATATATATATATATATATATGAGGGTGGGCTCTCATAAGCTGCAAGTCATGTTATCTTAAGCTGAAGCAGTGCTGGTCCCACAAACTAAACTGTAATATCTTTGTCTTTGGCACGGTGAATATTCCAAAGTCAAAATAAATCCCATCAAAACTTGGTTTTCTAGTTTCATCATGTTAAAGAAGACATATTACACTTTGATTGTTGGGCTAAAACCGCTTTAGCTTAGGATAACATAAGTTACAACTTAGAAGAGCCATACTATAAATATATATATATATATATATATATACATATGGAGCCAGGCCAGCTCTCCTAAGTTGAAGCTTAGGATAAGGTAAGCTGATGTACGCTCAATTATGCAGTGGGGCCCACCTGGGGACCCACATGGTGATGGGGATGGGGGGGTTTCAAGGACTCCCTAGGACCCTCCTACTTATAAAAAATCAGCCTCAACCGTGGTCTCTATAATCTCCATCTGGGCCCCAAAAGTTTAATGGTCAATAGTCTATTCGGATTGGTACACAATCGATCAAACGGTTCAGTAAATCCCCCCATCCTCCAGGCTTGACCCAAAACAAAGCTCCATATATATGTGTGTGTGTGTGTGTATTCCAGGTTCGACCCAAAACACAGCTCCATATATATTTGGTCCAAGCTTGAAATGGACTATAGGTGCCAAGCTTGATTCCAGCATGCCTCAAACAGGTCAGGGAGGAGCCCATCTATTCATTCAATCAACCTCAACTCCAATTAGTACTCTCAATAAAAAGTGACAGATTTCTCATATTCAAATAGAAATATAAGAATAACAGTAAACAAAGAAAGGTTAATATTTGTGGCTATTCTCTTTTGGTGCTGAGCCGGTCTGGGCATCTGGATTTCTCTCACATAACCCAAGCTTAGCCCAAATTTAAGGCTCAAGAGTCATGACCGACCTCAGCACTCTTAAAGATAAGGCCCAAACCCAGCCCAACGCAGGCTGGGCCTGGTTAGGCATGGAACGGCCCTGCTCATGAGCATATCTAATCGTGACAGTAAATAATATGATTGTACATGATGGGGTCACATTCCATACGTCTTTATTTTCTTTTGGGTCCACTTCAAGTGCTTGAAGGCCCACTCGGCATCACCACATGCTACCGATTTTAATGCAGTAAAAACTCTAGCCGAATTTGACGCTCATATGGGTCATGCCAACCATTAATGGATCTAACATCAAACATTTAATTTGATGGCATATGATCAAGGACATCAATTTAATTGGCTGACCTCTATTAATCATAATGTTTAACTTGAAAACTTAGAGAGATGGTTTTAATAATTGTGTGTATTTCCTTTAGGTGAGAACACCTGTTTAAGTAGAGCTTACAAAGTAATTAACTTATCAGAGATATTCTCTCTAACTATTTGCTAAACATAAGTAAAGTAACTAATTACAAATATTCAGCCTATATAATAGGAACTGAACTGATCTGAATTTATCTGATAGGAACTGAACTGATCTGAATTTATCTGACTATTCCTTAACATGCCCCCTCAAGCAGGACACAGGTGAGGAGAGTCCTAGCTTGTCAATGAGTGTGTGAAACCGTTGGCGGAGCAACGGCTTCGTGAGGACATCAGCTAACTGGTCCTCCGTAGAGACAAACGACACCCGTAATGAGCCGGTTTGAACCTGTTCTCGGACAAAATGGAACGCCAATGCAATGTGTTTCATCCGGGAGTGAAAAACAGGATTAGCACTCAGACTTTTTGCCCCCATGTTGTCACAGTACAACACCGGTTGTGTTTTCAATAGGATCCCTAACTCATTCAACAGCGAAGTTACCCACAGAAGTTCACAACTGGAGTCTGCCAATGCCCTGTATTCGGCTTCAGTAGACGATCGTGCGACCGACGTTTGTTTCCTCGACCTCCAGGAGATTGGTGTGCGACCAAGGTAGATGAGATACCCAGTTGTGGATATATAATCGTCCTTGTCTCCTGCCCAATCCGCATCGGAATAACCATGTAACGACAAAGGAGAGTCATGTTTGTTAATGATGATACCTTTTTCCGCCGAGCCTTTGATGTAGCGAAGTAGGCGTTTAAGGGCACTCCAGTGTGTTGTGGTTGGTGAATGCATGAACTGAGATAGCTTATTCACAGCAAAGCTCACATCAGGTCGGGTGAGAGAGAGGTACTGTAAACTCCCAACAAGCATCCTGTATTCTGTGGCTAACTCTAAGGGACTGCCGGACTGTTTAGTGAGCGACGTGGTAGTGCACAGGGGAGTCGAGATAGGCCTTGACTCATCCATCTTGGCTTTGAGAAGCAGATCTTGGATGTATTTGCACTGGGTAAGGAACAACCCATGAGAATGGTGTTGAACTTCGACTCCAAGGAAATAGGTGAGAGGACCTAGATCTTTGAGGGAGAACCGAGAGGAGAGGCGTTTGGTGACTGCTTCAAGCATCGAGTTAGTGTTGCCGGTGACGATGATATCATCGACATACACTAGCAAATAGATCACTGCGGTATGCTTGTTGTAGATAAACAGGGAAGAGTCGGCAACGGAATTAACAAACCCAATGTGAAGCAAAAAGTGGCGAAGCTCATTGTACCATGCGCGGGGCGCTTGCTTAAGGCCATAGATGGCTTTCTTTAGCTTGCAGATGTGATTCGGGAAGTGCTTGTCCACAAAGCCCGGAGGTTGTGCCATGTAAACATCTTCCTCAAGAGTTCCTTGTAGAAAGGCGTTGTTAACATCAAGTTGTCGGAGAGACCAACCTGATGTAACTGCAACTGCAAGCACTGTTCGAACTGTAACCGGCTTCACAACTGGACTGAACGTCTCGGTGAAGTCATGGCCGGGACGTTGATGGAATCCCTTGGCCACGAGCCTTGCCTTGTACCGATCAAGAGAGCCATCCGGGTTGTATTTGACTCGGAAAACCCATTTGCAACCTACAACGTTTTGCTTCTCCTGTGGTGTCACCAAAACCCAAGTTTCATTAGAACATAAAGCATCAAACTCCAAGGTCATTGCTCGACGCCACTCCGGGTCTTTTAGGGCTTGGGTTATATTTTGTGGTTCTTGATGTTGTTGGAGATGAACTGAAAGATTGAGCTTTTGGATTGGTTTGTGAATGTTGTTCTTAGATCTTGTGATGATCTCATAAACTGGGGATGGGGAAGATGGCGATACCTCAGAGGAGAGAAGCGCCGTGTGGGGATTAAAGGAAGAACTAGGGTTGGAGTGCTGAATTTCGGTGGGAGGGGATGGTGGGTTAGGTGAGGGGGAAGCCTCGAAATCTGGGCCAGTATTAGGGAGTGGGGATGGGGAAGGATTATGGGCCTGATTTTCTGGAGAGAGGGGGGGCGTGGTTTCCGCACTAGGGTTAGGAGATGTGGTAAGTGGGATGGTGTCGGCAACTAAGGTAGGATGAGTTGGTGGATTTGGAATATTTTTGAGGAGCGGAAGCTTTAATGAGCACCATCCAGGTTCAGTATTAGGCGGGTTTGGTGGGTTTAAGATCAGTTTGGCAAACGGATACTCTTGTTCCACAAATGTCACATGCCGGGAGGTATAGACTTTGTAGGTAAGGGGATCTAGGCAGTAATAGGCACTTTGGGTTAGGGAGTATCCCACAAAAACACAAGCAATGGATTTTGGGTCCATTTTATGAGAGGTATAAGGTTTAAGCCATGGAAAACAGAGGCAACCAAAACATTTCAATTTGTGATAATTAGGTTGTGTTTGAAATAGTTTTAGAAAAGGGGAATTATTTTGAAGAGTTGGTGTGGGCATCCTATTGATCAAATAGACTGATGTTTGAAAAGCATAAGTCCATAGATCCTTAGGCATGTGAGAGTAAGACATAAGAGTAAGACCAGTTTCAACAATGTGTCGGTGGCGTCGTTCCGCATAGCCATTATGTTGTGGGGTATGGGGAGGAGAAGTGAGGTGAGTGATCCCATGAGTGGAAAGAAATGATGCGAGGGCAAGAAATTCTCCACCATTATCTGAATAGAAAATTTTGATTTTGTTTTTGAAATAGTTTTCAACTAGGGCTTTGAATTTTATGAAAGTGAGGTTGGTGTCAGATTTATGTTTTAATGGGTAAAACCATATATATTTTGTAAAGTGATCGACAAAAATAACATAGTAGCGATAACCATCATGTGAAATGACAGGAGATGTCCACAAATCCGAATAGATGACTTCTAAAGGATAAGTGGATGAAATAGTGGACTTTTGAAATGGAAGTTTGTGACTTTTATTGATAGAACAGGAATTACAAAAATCTGACTTTGAATGGGAAATGCCTAATTGAAAACTAGATTGCAAAAACTTTAAAATAGGTGGTGATGGATGGCCCAACTTGTGGTGCCATGAAGAGCCATCCAAAACTTGAGTCACAAATACTTGAGGAGATCTTGAAAGAGGCCAAGAGTAGACGCCATCGACACATGGACCTTTAAGAAGAACCGTTCCCGTTTGTAGATCCTTCACAAGGAAACAATTTGGTAAGAATTGGATAGATACTTGATTTTGAGAAGTAAATTTGGAAACAGAAATAATGTTTTTGGAGATGTTTGGAACAAACAACACATTATCACAATTAAAAGTTTTGGTTGCAGAAGAAAGCTCAAATTTCCCAACTTTTGAAATTTGTAAACCTTTACCATTTCCCACAATTAGCTCGTCGGGACCTGCATATGGATAGTGAAGGCTTAGGTTTTGGAGGTCGTTTGTAACATGGTGCGAGGCACCACTGTCAACAAGCCATGGTTGAGTGGACGGTTGGATCATATTGTTTTGGGCTTGGGGCTGGGATGAAGGGTTATAGGGAGGGCGAACCTGTGGGGGAGGGCGAAGGTGAGGCGCTGTTTGGCGGAATAGAGGACAGAAGCCAACAACATGGCCAGTCTCTCTACACCATTGACATCGCCCTTGGAATGGCTTGAAGGGCCGAGGTTGAGGCGGGGCTGGTTGATATGGTGGCGGTGATTGCCAGGCGGAGGATGGAGGAGGCGGCGGCGACCAGTTTGACGGTGGGTATGATGCCTTCTGCTTGTTTTTGTTGGGCTTTGTTTGCATCATCATTGCTGATGCTGGAGCATGGCTTAGCGGTGCAGCCAATTTGTTTTGGAGTTCTTTGTTGATAAGCTTCTCGTGAAGCTCTTCAAACTTGATTGTTGTGTCCCGAGCATGGACACCATCAATGACTGATTGAAAAGAGGAATCTAGCCCCTTTAAAACAAAGTCAATGATATCCTCAGGATCTTGTTTCTTGCCAAGGGAGGCTAAGAGATCAGCGCATCCTTTGACTTGTTGCATGAACTCAGACACTGATTGAGTGCCTTTGGTTATGGTTTTGAGTTTTTCCTTGAGCAGATTAGTATGCCCCCGTGAAGGGTTAGCATACGTATCTTCAAGGATCTTCCAGGCTTCATGGGAGGTTTCCGCTTGTGTGATCAAAGGCGCCACAGTGGAGGCCAGTGTGCCTACAAGCGCCCCATAAAGCAACTGATCTTGCCGCATCCAGGTCGCATAGGCCGGATTTGGAGCTGCAACATTGTTGGTGGTGATCGTCTTCGGTGGTGCAAGGTGGGTGCCATCCAAAAATTTGAATAGGCCATACCCAACTAGAGTTGACTTGATCTGTGCTTTCCAGGTTATATAATTTGTGGGAATGAGTTTGATAGCATTGGTGAATTGAACGATGATGAAAGGGCGAGTGGGTTCACCATCATTCGGAATAATATTGTTGTGGGCAGCCATTGAAAGCAAAGAAGAATATCTGCCGAAAGTTGATGGAAAAAAATATATATTTGTGGTCTACTGGATCAGGCTCTCTGATACCATGAAAACTTAGAGAGATGGTTTTAATAATTGTGTGTATTTCCTTTAGGTGAGAACACCTGTTTAAGTAGAGCTTACAAAGTAATTAACTTATCAGAGATATTCTCTCTAACTATTTGCTAAACATAAGTAAAGTAACTAATTACAAATATTCAGCCTATATAATAGGAACTGAACTGATCTGAATTTATCTGATAGGAACTGAACTGATCTGAATTTATCTGACTATTCCTTAACATAACTGTGAGACTGGCCAATGTAACTTGGGATTGGGTTGGAGAGAAATTTTTAGTCAGATGATACTCAGTTTGATTTCAAAATAAAAGCCTAAACCCAAACTCCTTACCTCTCCCTACGTTTGTTGGATTTGTAGGCGGCGGAAGAGCAGGCGGGGGAGCTGGCCCTCCAACAAGCGACTCCCCAAAGAAACTTCTATCTTCAAACCTTAGATTACAAACCTCCCCAATCACTCTCCCCCCTATCGTTGAATCGCAGCAGTTCGGAATTAAACCGATAGCATCTTGTAAACACCCATGGCAAGCAGCCTCAGATATATCTGGCTTGCACTGCATAAGACCATACACATTATTAGTCGATGAGTAGTTCAACTCTCCTGTGGCAAACATCCCACGCCATGGCTGATACGCAGCTTTGTTAGCAAGATCACGCATCAAATCTCCCCGAGCTGCCTTGAACGGTTCTACTTCTGGGCTACTCATATTATTCATGCTCCACACATAAAACCACCATGGAGTGATAGAAAGGTTGAAGAAGTTGGTGTCTGAGTACTGCAGTTGGCAGAGGTCATACCAAATGGCTGAACTCCTGCTCTTGCACCGGCTGAGGATGCCTTCACTGGCAAAGTCGGTGCAGTTTCTGCAGGCCACAGGCGTGGCGTCACCGCGGCAGAGGATGAGGCCGTAGACTGTGTCGAGGCCTTGTCCAATAGAGGTTTTGTAGAAGCCTTTGATGAGAGAGACATTGGAGGAGAGAGAAGGGAGGAGGATCTTGAGGTTGGTTTGGAATGTGCTGTTGTTGGTGTAATTTGCTGCGGTTATGCCATTATATGAGTTGTTGCATTCTACTTTGAGAGGGTTCTCGGCATTACAAGTGGGGATGTGGAAGAAGAGGAGGACGAAAAGAGAGAAGTATAGGAGGAATGGGCTCATGGCTTACTATTAGGTTTTCTCTTGGCTAATTGTTTGTTGCTTGGGAGGAGAGGAGGGGAGTGTTTTGTTTTTATATCCAAACTATTTGGACTTCTCTTTCTTGCGAAAACTAGTCATCTAGGAGGTTTTCACTTTCCTACCTACCATCTAGGCTATCGTAACTATTAAAGAAAGAAATCAACCCAAGTCATCACATGTGTCTAGGGTTGTAAATGGGTCGATTTTGGTTCGGATCCATTATGGATCTGGAACCGGAACCATTAAGGAGAAGGTGGAACCGGATTTGGATCCGAAATTGTTTTGGAACCGGTTTCTTGGCTCTAAAACCGTATATTGAACGGGTCTGGATCCAGGTCTGGGTCTAGGTAGAGATTGATATTAAAAAAATATGGTTTTTATGAGAGATTTTGAAAAATTAAGGTAATATATCGGGTTTCAGGTCCATGTGTCCAAATCAAGGTGGAATCGGACTTAGACTCGGTTTTTAATGGGTCGGAACCTCTGGATAATCGGAGAATCGGATACCCATTTACATCCCTACCTGTGTCCAGTCTCCGCCCCTAAGTCAATTTACACCGAGAATAGCTCTTTATCCGTCAGTTCTTACCTAGCTGCCCAGGTTAAAATCTCAGATACATCACCCCTTTCTATTTGTGTGGGTTTTCTCATATGTATGTGGGTTCTCTTTTGGATCGCCCCTTGGTTGGTGTAAAAAAGAAGTCAATTTACACTATGGGCACATTTGGTACACATATTAAAGCGTGGAGAAGGTGGGATGACTCAAACTGGTCTCGAGGATGCCTTAATTATTTATAAATTAGTGAATGACATTGGGGGTGTAGTGTTTTAAAAGGCGAGGTGTTTTGAATAAAAGTGGAAGTAAGTGGCCTTTTTATTTCTGTATATGGTAGGCAAACGTCGCCCTAATTTCAAGGCCTAAGAGTAGGCCTAGGTATTACACAAACCATAGTCCTTTCATTTTACTCTTGTCAATTTGAAAATAGGCACTCCCAATCTACCCATTTAAAGACTCAATACTTCATTTCAAATCGAGAGCCAAGAATATCATTAAAAAATCTAGAAGACGGATAATTTCTAACAAGCAGTCCAGCTGGTGTGGCCCATGTGGATGACGATTAATCAATGGGGGTAGGGTACATGAAAAAGCATGGGTATACGACTGTCCCTATCCTTAATGGTGGGTTTGACCGAGATATTCTCCACCCATGTACTATGGAATTATTGAGCCTTGGAACTTGACAATGGAACTAGAGAAATCTCATTGCCAGTCTCAAATTCACAAAATCTAAACCATTTAGAAAAAAAGGGTAATGTCTCCGTGTGCAGCATTGCCCCTGGATCAAATTCACTGTGACATTGATCAATTATGTGTATACAACATGAACAAAGATGTGAGCAAAATCCATTTTCTACATATAATTTAATCATATATTTTGTGCATGTTCAATTTTTACGTGAGCCCAAACTCCTATTATGTGAAATTTGGGTTCTTAAAAGATAAAAAAAAAAACTGAAAGAAAAATTTTAACATTAAACAACATGCCAATATTCTCAAAAGCAAAGAATTAAGGAATTTTTTGTGACTGGGACAATAGTGGTTGGATATATTAATCATCGGAACTAAGTCAAGACCTCTTTTACCAACGAAAAAAACAGGGTCACGACCTACTGTGTTGTCACTGTTGCTAGTCTTGCTGCATGACTATAGGGCCATGCATGTTTGGGACTATTTCTTAAAGACCATTTAAGATAGACCCATACAAAAAAAAGAGCCATAGAAAAAAGTGGCTAAAATAAAAGGAGATGTTTGGTAATGCAACGGTCTATGCTAAATAGATATTTTTATATCATTGGTTGAGAGTTTTTCCATATATTTCTTGAGATTCAGAAGGTACTAGGCCATAAAAATTGACTAAATGGACATTTTCAGCCTTCCAAAAAGATATAACGGTTTGGATCTTGTGTTTGTGGCCCCACATAATTCACAAAATTATACCTAATGGCTCACGGTTTTTGCACATATCTAGAGATTGGAGATGATCCCACGGGTGAAATTTGGTCTCATGGTCATGATTGACATTGTGAACGTTACTAACTGTTTAGATCTTATTTTACACGCCTCTAAGGGCTTGTTTGGTATCTCTACTCTTTTTTTTTATAGATCCATCTAAAATAGAGAAATTAAAAAAAGAGCCAATGAAAACAAACGCGTTTGGCAACGCACGAATCTATTTTAAATACCCCGCCTCTATATTTTAAGTCCCAAAAGCTCTATTTCTCATTTGCCCACTTTTGGAGCATTTGGATTTTAGAAGATTTGCCTCTAAATGTCTAAAGCAGACAGAGTCTAGAATCTTGTGCCAAACGCTCTAATTATTCAAACCTCTATCCGATTTAGACATTTAGAGAAATAGAGGCATGAAATAGAGATGCCAAACATGGGCTAAATAATAATAAAAATTGGAAAAGTTTACTGCTCATGGACAAATGCAATATTGAGTATAATGCATCAATGGTTATTTTTATTTTGCACATATCTCGAGACTCACAAGGTATTATGTGATCAAAATTGACCGCATAGCCATGTTCAGCCTCCCAAACATATCCAACGGTGTTGATCTTGTGTTTGGGGCCTATAGATCATAACAAATTATATCCAATGGCACATATCTCAAGGTTGGTGACAATTCAACGGCTGAAATTTGGTTACGTGGTCGTGTTTGACCTTGTGAACATTTTCAATAGTTTGGATCTAGATTGAGCCTCTCAGATTTGGAGAAAAATTGAAAAAAGGGGGACTAGGTGTGAACACGGTATCTCTGCCTCTTCCTCTTTTCCTCAATTTCTCAACTACCTCATCATGGGTGCTGTGGAAAGTAGAGTCATTGCTTCTACTTCTCTAAAATTTGTAGAGGCTGAAAGATGGTGCCAAACACTCTATTTTTTTCAAACCTCTATCCATTTTAGAGAAATAGAAAAGTAGAGGCATTAAAAATTAAATCTCCTAAACATGCACTAACTCATCGGGCAAAAGTACTCAAAGTTGAGACCAAAGGCCACAGGGAAGTTTCTGCCACATGGTCATCAAAAAGCATCGGGACGTTTCTAACATGAGTGCTTTTGTTTATAGCCGGATCTCATTGCAATTTCTTGGTTTGTCTAGAAGACACACTGTTATTCTTTCTTTTCCACTTTCACAAGTCACATATATGCAATTTCCTGCTGACTCCGGATCCTCTAAAGCATAATTATTATCATTAGTGATTGGACGGTTGGATTGAGCTATCATCTTGTTCAAGTTAATAAGTAGTAAAACAATCTTGACCTATTTTCTCAAATGACTAGGGCCAATGTACTCTCCAAGAATATATTAAGAAAGCTGCCGGCTTGCCAGAATGAGAAAAGGTGCACTCTTCAAATTTTTTTGAGAAATTCTTTACGTCATAAGCAAATGTGATTGTGATATAAACATCCTTATGGGAGTGATAAGGAGCGTCGGTTCTTAACTAGCTGTTCAGGATTCGAATCTCGGTACGTCACCTCTATTTGTGCCAGCTCTTTTCTCACCTGTGTGGGTTTTCTTTCTTACGGTAGTTTCAACCCTTATATATTTCCACTGAAGTTACAAACCATATATTCCGTCTTTGTATGACTTGTTTTAAAGCCTTTAGATTCTAAAGCCTCCTACCATATCTTGAGTTTTGCAATTACACAATCTCTTGATTTGTCTACCAACACAATATCATCTGCAAATAACATGCACTAACGTACCTCTTCTTGAATATGAGTAGTTAGGTCATCTATAGTTAGTTCAAAGAGATACGGCCTTAGAGCTAACCCTTGATGCAAACATATGGTTTCTAGGAACTCACCCGTCTCTTTGCATGCAGTTTTCACACTCGTTACTTCTCCTTCATACATGTTTTTAGGGCATGTTTGTGTAATGCATTTTCATGGAACAAGTACTAGTTTTCTGCAGAAATACGTTTTTCTTGTGCGTTTGGTGCAGTCAAAGTCTTCGGAAATGCATTTCGTCAACGTTAGCTTTTTCTGTAGTAAGTTCGATATTCCAATTCCTATTGGGGGGGGGGGGGGGGGGGGGGGGGGGTGGGGTTGTGTGTAACGCCACAATTCTAAATACCGAGAAAACCGTCAAGGTACCCAAATTTGACGCGCTACTTCCAGGATAATTCAAGAACTTCTAAGATCGTAGGTCCGCAGTGAAGTCCAATTTAAAACTTTTTGAACAATAATGTAACAATGGTTAAATTACGGAAGCCTATGAAATATATTAAAAGAGAATTAACAAAAGCGGAAGCAAATGTGGCAGGGCTGAAATCCAGCCTAATGTGTCAAAGTTGTAAAAAGAAAGGTTTATTACATATTTCAACAACTATCCTACTCACTATAGAAATCACTCAAAACCCCAAACAAAGAAAGCACACTCTCAAACGCTAGGTGCCGGCTCTCCAACCTCCACCTCAACCTCTTGGTCAGCTGGTCCCCATCCGTAGTCTTCTGCTACGGGTGCCTCAATGAGCGCGAACGCACTATCCTCGTAATCGGGGTCGAAACATAAGCACCAAGAATGGGTCAGGTCTAAAGATCTAGCAAGTCACAGTATAAAAGTAATATAGGATGTATGCATCAAAAGAGTAGAGACAATCATAAAGTTAAAGAGAATATTAAAATATAGAATTTAGGCAGTTGAGCAAGATAAGCATTTCGAATCAAAGTAAACATGATATCTAATCTAACACAATATGGCACATTTACACGAGCTAGATACCGCGAGATATTATACCGTGGCCCTCCTATACTGAATATAGTCGCAGCGGGGAAACCTCACCAGAGCTTGGGAATGAAGAGCCCCTGTCGCGACCCCGGATCGAGGCCGCGGTTTGAAGAGATGGTGATGATTTATAAGATGATTAAACCTCCCACAGGTTCCCGCGGTGAGGGTTCCGAAAAGCACAAGGAACAACCAACTCACACGATCAAGTATGCGGAAGCGCGTGGCAAATCACATCTCATTAGATCATGTCATAATATGAACATGATGTCGTCAAGACTAAAATATCAGAATGAAGATCTAGCAAGGCATTCCCATAGTAATTTAAGTTGCAAAGTTAACAAGGTATGTTAAGTTATTACAATTCCCAAAATAAAAGGCCAACATAGGCCAATACAATACCAAAAGTAATATAAAAACCCAAAATGTGGTACATCGGAACTCAAGACCCGTCTCAACGTCTAGATGACGTCGTCGGGTTGCCACTCACGGGCTAAGGTAGGCTCAACAGCCTCCTCCTGGCACTCCTCCTCAAAGGGATAGGCTCCTGCACCTGGTCACCAAAATACAAGCATCAAACACGACGGTTTGGCAAGAAATCATTTTTAAGTGAAAGCATGTAAAACAGTGTTTAATTGAGAACATAAAGAAATACTTTACTGAACATAAAACAGATACTTACGAAACACTTTTCTAAATCAAAGACAAACTAACATGAATGCATAACATATATATCATGAATCGTAAATCCACAAAGAGCCCATCCTTTCTCTATCATTTATAATGAAAAGAGTAAGCACGCACGACAAGCACGAATATACATAATATAACACGACACGATTCCCACAAATACAGGATTCCGGCCGCGGAACCGGACACGCACGATGTGTAATAAATACATGACTAATCTGCAGTTAGTTCATATGTTTAAGGACCCCCAGACAGTAGATCAGACTGAAAGGGCAGTCCAAGCTCTGTGGTGTTCACTTGAGTTCATGAATGCACAAAACACGCAAAACACGATTCAAACATATCGAAAATAAAAGGGGAAATCACTTGTCACGGCAAGACGAGACACGACTAGAAAAATGCATAATATATATGCTCACAACTTATAAAAGTGATCCCCATTTAATACTTGAAACACATCTTAGAACGAGCTTGCAAACTTGATTTCAAAACAAGTACACGATATGACTTGCGATCTTAAATCAATGCTCGAAACACGATAATTTTATCAAGTACAAGCTTAGGCTATTCATTGACCCTTGGGTGATTGGGACTCTATATTTAAAATACAAGGATTGGTGTCCCCGACGTTAGTACATAGTATGGAGTTCCATTCACACAATGTCAAGTTAAAGTCCTTAATATAGCCTAGTTTTCAGATTTTTAAAAGAAAATGCAAATGGGCAAAAATCTCCTTAAACAGGGAAAGTTCCAGTGTGCCCGGTCGACCTGGCCCTTGGCCAGTCGACCGCGTACATTGTGAGCCCGGTCGACCCTGAGTTGCAAAATAAATTCAGTGAATAGTGTTTTGGTAAGGTTCCAGAGAACCTGACCCTGTGTCGCCGGTCGACCGCGCCACCTGGCCGGTCGACCGCGTACACTGTGGAAACAGTAATTCCCGCGGTGCAGCAGGTCATCCAACTGGGACCAATCCCAGTGTCCCCGGTCGAACGCGCCCCTTGGCCGGTCGACCGCGTGAACTGCGGAATCAGAACCCAGTTCTGATTCTGCAGTGCACTGGTCCATCCTTTTCCTTCCTTTCTTTTCTACAATCTTACCAACCTAATTAGCAAATTAGATACATGAATATACATGCTATCAAGGCTCACATTGGGGCATTCATTTCAAACTTAATCAAGTCATTAACATAGAAACCCATTTCATAATCCTTCAGACCCAATCTTATCAAAACAAATCCAAACTTCAACAAAAGCAAGGTTTAATTAAAAGTAATGAAATCTGAAAGTTGGAAAGCTATTAGGCATGCTTGCATTCTCTAAAACAAGATCACAATATGAAAACCTAGTGAAACAAAGCATTAATACCAAATGACAAGTCCTTGAACACACATGCACAACAACTTAAATAGATTACTTGCCTTAGCCAAATGAAATCAAAACTCTTCGTCAAGCACTCCTAACCAAGATCTAAGCCAAGAACTACAAAAATCCCATGAAATCCATTCAAAAACTCACCCAAAAATGCAACCAAGCAACCCATTTCGAAATGGTTGCTACAAGTTAGAAAAACATGATCTTTAGGAGTAGAAAAAAATCTATTAAAGAGATGGGTTGAAGCTCTTACCTAGAGGTGCCCAAACAAGAAGTGAAGAAGAAAATGGAGATCTTTCCCACCAAGAAACTTCAAGAAAAAGACATCAATGGAAAGCATGGGTTGAGAGGAAGAAGATGATGGTTTTAGAATTCCATTTGGAAGCTCCTAGCTCAAGCATTCAAGAAGAGAAGAAGAGGGGAAAAAGAGGGTTTTCAGCCCTAGGTCAAGAAAAGTGCAGGATTTTTGTGGAATGAAGAGAGAAAGAGGGGAAAAAGGGCTTAAGTGCTAGACAAGTGGGTCCCCTTTTAGTGCAAATCTTGCATGAGTCAAAATATGGTCTTGTGGGCCTCAAATGAAGTCGACGAAGAAGGATAAAACGATCATTGAAATATCTAGTTTCCAAAAAATATATTTTTGACATGGTTTTGGGATCTCGAAAATTGTGTCCAGATTTGAGTGTGAAAAAGGCTATTTTACCCTTTTGGTCCAAAACTTGAGTTTCTGGGCTACAAACACAAATGGGCTAAGCACGAAAGTTGTACATAATCACAAAACCAATCAAATGAAATGAAAATCACGATCAATACAAAACCAAACACGATCTTCCCACTCTTGCACGTACACCCAGGCCTTCTTGAGTGAGCCTAGTAAACACTAAACGTTCTCAAACTCCCCAAAGCTAAAAACCATGACTAAAACTAATCACACTCTAACCCACGATAACTAAACCCGATTAAGACTAAGCACACACTAAGCAACACTATTGGGTTAATCCTGGGTTGGGGTTTGATAGCCCCACAAATCACACTCTTCATCCTCACCACACTCATCACTCGGGGAGACCAAACATGGTATCGCACCGTCTGTCTAAAACATAGCTCATCATGGTAAATCATTCAGCACTCAACACTCATATAGCTCTTACTAGTGATGATCAGTCCAAAGGCTGAGTTTAGAACAACTGAGTGAATGTTTATACTGACTCAAGGAAACAATACATGTTTGTGTTTGTCTAGGCTTTGCCTTACGTGAACAAGGGCCAAACAAAGTCCCTAAGAGGTCCAAGTACCAGTTCAATCCATGGATCACAGTCCAGGTCCAAGTCCAATCATTGGATCTATACCAAGGCCCACCAAATACATGGCCTGGTCTAAAACAGTCCAAATAATGTAACAAGTCCATTTCGAATGATGAACAGTCCATTCTCATTCATAATGAGTTATAAGTCCATAATATTTAACCTCTCCATCCTAGGGTATCACACATCCATTCTTAGGCCATAAAAGGGCTCGCCTAGTCATAGTCACGGGACAATGTTCATCCAATCACATCACCAGGTCACCTTTAAGAGTCCTATGTTCAGGTCATCCATTTTTCATTTAATTAGCTGTTATAAGCAGTAGTAAGGACATAAGAGTGACAGTAATGCAATAAGTAAAGTAAACCTCCAAGTACGAGAATCAACGGAAAAATATCAAAATCCAACCTAGGTAATGGTCAACGTTCAGGTCCAGGTCAATCTCAGATAATTTGATCTCTAAAGGAAGTCTTAGATGCCATTGGATATTATATTTGGTGCTCCAGAAGTTACGAGCATCATTGACAACATTTAAAGATTAAATCATCATCGAATCCACAACCTAGACCCTACTTGGTGGTCCTTACAAGTCAAGGTTGAGCCATACCATTGACTCAGGCTTGGCACATCAATGGAGGTCCATTTATATGGTCAATGGGCCCCACAAACGATCCTAACTTTGAAATGTGAAAACTGAAAAATCACTGAATGCAGTGTCCTCAGTCGACCTAGCACAGGGCTCAGTCGACCGAGTACACTGGTCTGTCAGGATGTTGGCTCCCAGGTCAACCCTCTGCGCAGTGTGCTCGGTCGACCTCCTGGCTTGGTAGGTAGACCGAGTACTCTGGAAAATTGGGGTCAGGCACTTGGCAGGCAATGTCCTGATCTCAAGAATTCTATGTATGTCCGATCGACCTCCTGGCCTAGGCAGTCGACCACATACTCTGAAAACCTGCAGAAATTGGATGTTCCAGCTCTCAACATTTTCATTGCAAACCGTGTGTTGTGGGTCGATCGAGAACATGGTTCGGTCGACCGAATACACTAGTCCTGCAAAACTTGTAGAACCTTAACTGGGACTTGGATTTTCTGGAATTTCAGTGTACTCGGTGAACCTGATTACAGGTCGGTCGACCAAGTACACGCAGCCTGCAGAATTTCAGATTTCTGGATTTTCTTCTTCTTTAATCCAATTTCCATCAAAACCCACCCAACGTCGTCCAATCATCACAAGACCATCATAAAACATGAAAAAAGCTTCAATACACATCCAACCATCCATTCTTGGGCCATTGATCTTCCAAATGAGATCAACCCATCCATCAATGGCCATAAATCCATGAAAACATGTTCAAAGGTAGATCGAAGCATATGAACATCAATTGAATAGACATTACAGAATCAACAAAGGGAAAATATGCATTCTATGCTAAGTATAATATGCATTCTATGCTAAGTATATTGCACTTGCCTCAATCCAATAGCAATGAAAATAGAGAGAGAGAGAGAGAGAGAGAGAGAGAGAAAGAAAGAGAGATCCAAAGCTCAAATTGTAATCCAAAGCTCCTATGGTCTTCCACACACTCAAACTAACCCAAAATACAAATCTAGAGAGGTCTCTAACTCCTAACCCAAATCCACAAGAGAATTGCAATAAGGAAATGAAATCTAGAGAGAGAAAGAAAGAAATTTAAGCGAATTCAAACAGAAGATGGTACCTACCTTGAGTAAAAGAGTGAGAAGGGAAGTAAAAGATAAGAGAGATAGAGATCCTTGATAATAGTTGCAGCTGAGGTGGTTGTAGATGGCCTTCTTCTTCTTCTTGAAATTCTAGATCAAGGGTTTTAGAGAGAGGAAAAGAGGAGGGAAGAATTGGAGGGAAATGAGAGTGTTGGAGGGAAATGAGAGAAGAGAGTTGGAGGGAAATGAGAGTGAGATGGTAGCCAACGTAGGGAAATGGGAGGGAAGAGTTATATAGGTTGGGGTTGAGTGGCTAAGTACTAAAATGCCCTTTTAGTTTGAATAGGATTAGGGTTAAGGCCATGAGTAGTTTGGTCCTTAGGCAAGGGTTGTAGAAGCTTCTCAAGTGGAGCCCCCCTATAGTAAATCCAAATTACTAGTCAGGGCCTCTAGCCAACTAACTAACTCAAAATTAATAAAAGACACCCTATGGACTCTAAAAATTACCCAAAGGGTCTAATTAGGAAAAATAACTATCTATCCTTTATTAATCCCTATTAAATAGTATAATTAGATACTATAGGCTATAAAATAGTATTCAAATTCAAATTGAGGGTCCACAAGGGGTGGGCCCTCGGGGGGGGGGGGGGGGGGGGGGGGGTTGGACTCTTGTTTCCTCTGAAAAACTAGCCACAGTACATAATGTTTCTTTTCTATGGAATGACTTGATCTCGGTGTCCTCTCTCGCCATCTCAAATCTAATTTGGCAACTAAAGCTTTGGTGATCCGCTGTCCCTCTCTTATCTCATCACCATCTTGGAATCCATCTCTCCCTCTCAAAGTCAAATTTTGTCTCCGTCCATCTCTCTCACTAGATGCCATCTCCTTCTCCATGTGCATATCTAACCCTAGCACACCATTCCCATTATTCAGTTTACAAACCCTAAACCTAAAACCTAAACCAAATCCAAACCTTAACCCTGTATTTGATTTTTATACATTTTGGATTTCCATTGTTTGTAATTTGGATTTTCCAAGATTTAACATCATTCCCATTATCCATTCCCTTGGATTCAGATCCTCTAGTGTCTCACAAGCACCTCTCTGAGTTTCGACCCACCCCTCTCATTTTACCAAGTCACAACCAAGGTGCAAGGGTTCATTTCAAGGTGTTCAAGCTTCCACGTAATAGCAGTTTCTTACACTTGGAGGAATGAAAGAATATAGAGATCACAAACTAGACCAACCACACATTGCCCACTGAAGGTTATAGAGAATGAAGATGAAGAAATGATGTATTAGAATTTGGAGCTTGACATCCAAAATTTTCTTATTTCAAAAACAAATTAGATGCAATTGGTATTGTGTATATGTAATTCAGTGGGTGTAAGTTTAGTGACATTTGTAGCAGAAGTTGAATTATGTAGTTATTGGTAGCTCCAATTCATCAAGAGATTTTCAACAGCACCAAAACAATGTTAGCACCAATTCATCAATGAAAGAAAAATCACACTAAATATGAATTTATAACTTCCACAGAACTCTTTTTTCATGGTATCCATTTACCATGGACTTTGTTGATATGGCAATTTCCTCTTTCCACGGAAAGGTCTTGGACACAAACGTTCCCTTAATAATCTCAATATAATCTCTTGAAAAATTTCTTTTATTTAAAACCCATCGGATTAAATCTCTTGGTACTCTATCGTAGGCTTTTTCTAGATCGATGAAGACTATATGAAAATATTTCTTCATTATTCGATTTTTTTTATTAATTGACTAACTGAGAAGAGAGCTTCCATTGTTGAGTTCCCTGGCATAAAACCGATTTAATTTTTAGATATCTTGGTCTTCTATCTAAGTCTTTGCTCCGTTACCCTCTCTCATAGTTTCATAGTATGACTGATCATAAATTCAATCCCACGATAGTTGATACAGTTTTGTATATCTCCCTTGTACTTATAAATAGGTACTATAACACTTCTTCTCCATTCATCCGGTATTTTCTTTGTCATTAATATCTTATTGAAGTGTATAGTTAACCAAATCTCCCCAACTTCTTCATTTGTTTTAATGCTTTCCTCACTTCTACCACCCTAATTCTACCAAAAAAAAAGTATGCTTTGCTATTAAAGTATTATCTTTTGTTCTTATGTCTCTTATACAATCTTCATTTAAAAGAAAAAATGTAACTCGGGCTTGGGATTGGCAGTAAAAGAAAAAAACTGGCAGAGTTGACGGCCGGCGTATCATATTGTCACAACCCAAACATTAACATCTCATATAGTTTATATATTATTATGATGATCATTATAGTAAAGATTATAATAATGGTTTTAGCAAAGCTATTCTAGAAACTCTTTACTTTTATTCCGAACCGTATGAATGGTCACCTTCTATGTTCAACCAAGTAACTAAGGAAAATGAACTACTCTCCTCTCGCACTCTTCACCATCATCATCACTAGGAGGAAGTTCATTTTTTTTTCTAGGGATAGTCTCCTTGGTCTAGGCTTATCTCCTGCCTCATGTACTCCGAAGACCTATAGCTGCTGCTGGTTGAGGATCCTCTCTTAGGGGCCCTTTAGAAACTCTAATCTAATTAATAAGAGCTAATTAAATGAAGGTCTAAAATAATAGATCTTATTTTTAAGTTCTAATTTACAACTAGTGTGTTTGAAAAAAAGAAAAAAAAAAGAAACTCTTATTTCATGAAGTAATTGGGGCCTTAGGAATTGTGATAATTGCGGCCCAACTTTTAAAAATCAAAATATAGAACCCGCCATTTGCATCATTTTGAAAATTGTATGATGCTATTTTTACCCAAGACATAAATCACCTTCATCCACTTTACCTAAAAAAAGGTTTGAAAAAAAGGCAGCCTACCTTATCTTATTTTTTTTCTAGAGGAAAAAGCTCTAATTTGTAAATAAGCTTAAACCTCACGCTCTAATACTTAAATAAGCTATAACGGGAAAAAGAGCTTATTTTTAGATTTAACAAACTACCCCTTAGTAAAGTGGTTCTCAGGTCTTTGCTTTGGAGTATGGCTTTTCCATACCCAAGACTAAGGTCCTCAGAACAGGAAGAAAAGCACCTTTAAGCTGAAACCAAACAAAAGAATTCGATGTGATGAAGAACGGGCCAACATGTGGTACCACCTAAGATAGTTTAGGAATATTTTATTTTTATTATGTTTCTAATTTCACAAAAAGAGTTGTAATTAGGGTAGTTCCCATTATTGGATTAAATTTCCTTAGGCACTAAGCTTGCTTATCTATTTATATTGCATTGTAGAACTCTACTTTTGTCAGACTTCTATTATTGGAATAGAATTATTGTGGGTTTTCCCTCGGAGAGGTGTGTCCTCGTGTTAAAGTTTATGCGGAGATGTATTGAGGTGCTAGCGGACACATGCTTTAGACACTCCATGTTAGGCCTAAGGTCCTACTGCATCACAATGTTGTCCCCAGCATTGAAGACTATTGTTAGCCCCTAAACAGTTGATACTGTGTCGATGCGTAGATGGTGCGGTGGGATGGGTGCTCCTAGACCTTACCGTTGCACAAACTGTTCATTGGTGCATACGGACTAAGAAATGGAAGCTAAATACTGCATATGAATCTCTTGATGCGGATGGGTATCGCTCCTCAGTCGCTGGTGCCTACTACTGTTGTGCAGTGATAGACGTGCACGATGTGCTGTACTGCACGTGGTGTGTGCAGTATTGCTTTGCATGTGGTGTGTGCTGACGTCGTGCTGTGTAGCTGGGAGCAACGTTGGTCGTGTGCTCCGGTTGCTGCAAGTGACGACGTACAAGTGTTGCGGTCGACGTTGTGCTGGTGCTGCGTGCGACAGATCTTCACCCCTCAACCAACCATGTGTTTTCAGGAAACAAATGCATGCCCAATGCATTGAAAACATGGGAAACATATTGAACAATCATTGTGTGAAAGGATTTGTGCATGGGGATCTGGAAAATGTCGTAAGGTCCATTTCCTTATTCTCGGACGTCTATACTCAGAAGGCGAGAAACAATGGGTGGCACATATCTTTACTACGTAGGAGGTATGCCTGCGAGATGGAAAAATGGACGGTCGACCCTGTTAGCGCACGATAAGCATTGTGAAGCATACCAATGGCTTTGGTGGCCTCGGTTGAACATTGGTGGGACTAGGATGGAAAATTGGTGCATGGGACCCACTCCCTCATGCCTGAGCCCATGTGGTCCGAATAGAAGAAGCTTGAATACATACTGTGGCGCCTCCCTTGAGTTGGTGCTGAGATGTGGTGCTTGTAGGGATGCTTTGTTGATGTAGCAGCCACGAATGCAGTAGTTTTGCAGTTTGCACGGCGGTTGATGGTTTGGTGTGGTGGATGTGCAGCAATTATGTAGTTGCATTGGTTGGCTGGCAAATGACATGGACCAATGGTTGGAAGGCATGTTGCTTCTAACTGCAGACAATAATTATTCTCTAAGCAGTTGGCTTGGAATGGTGTTGGCACACTCTAATTGGTCCAAGATAGCAACAGTTATCCTTGTTGGCAAACAATGATTGAGGCTTCCTTATAAATGTCTGCAAGGTTTGTAACATTGCAGACAAGAGGAGAGATCCAAGTTTCTCTTGTAATTGTTGTAACAGAGTGTAAACAATTGTAAGAGAGTTGTAATTCCCAATTTTGATTAATAAGAGAAACAGGCTGGTGCCTAATTAATCAATAGTTGTGTGTATTGCTTACTGTCCCTTGTGCTCTTGCATTTCTGTGTGTGTTGTGTTGTTGTTGGTAGGCTAACTAAGAGAAATCTTAGTGCTGCGCGTTGTATTTTTAGTGTGAAAAACTTAACCTGTGACAACTACCATCTCTCAAGGTGCTGAAAGCTCAGCTAGCAAAAAAGAACTATCCCATCAATAACCTAAGCGACGTTGATGTTAGAGAAGCTTGGCATACATAGAAAGCTTTGCAGTAGTTTGGTTTTACAGTTATTTTGCTGATTACTACTGTGAAGATTGATTTCTACTAGGATAGAAAGTACCATTAAATTTCATTTTTTCTTGGAATAATTAGTGAGAAGTCCCTAGATTCAAATATAAAAAAAGGAGCAATCCAAGCTATTTTGTACTAATGCCTCTAGTCCCTTGCGGCTAGAAATATTCCAACCAGAGGTCCTCAATGAGGAAGGCCAATTTCATTTTTTTATGACTAATTTTTCCCTTGACTACCAAGGAGATCATATGCCATATTTTCCTCCTAGTTTTCAGTTCAATCATACTAATAATTAGCAAAATTATCACAAACATTCCAACATCTTCATGCTATTTTCTAACAAGATTCAAGATTCAAATTGAAGGGAATTCCTTCTCAAAGTACAGCTCCTATGTCGAAATCTACCAGATGTTTTGTCTCTGCATCATCAGGCATTGCTTCGAGCAACATCTTCGTGTAACATCTCTGCATCATCAGGCATAGCTTCGAGCAACATCTCTACTTCTCCGGCTTCCTTTTCCTTTTCTTTTTTTAGTGAACCTCTTTCTCTGACTCCACTTTTTGCACTCTTCACCTCTTGTTTTTCTCTAGATTTAATGCTTAACAAGATTAATGCCTTCCTTAGATAAAATTATCTGAGTTTGATAAGATAAACTCAGATAACTGAGATATTATAGCAAACTCAGATAACTTTCAATTTGATAAGATAAACTCAGATAACTGAGATATTGTATCAAGCTCGGATAACTTTATTTGAATTCAGATAGAAAGTATCTGAAAATTGAAAGTTATCTGAGTTTTCATGCAAAACTCTGATAACTTTTTGAATTTAGATAACTTTATATCAGAACTCAGATAAAAAGTTATCTGAGTTTAGGCAAATTTAACTGAGTTTTGAAAAATTGATCTGTTTAATAGAATTCAAAAGCTCAGATAAATTTATCTGAGTTTTGACAAATTTATTTTCATTTTTGGAAATTTATCTGAGTTTTGGCAGGTTCCTAAGCAACTTCGGGATTTTTGTGATTTTCTCATTTTCAAAATTTCTTTGCAATTTTGCTCCTTCTCAAACTAGTATTAAATCTTCTCTTCTTTTTTTTTTTTTTTTTGGGCATTCGGCGACAGATCTCTCAACATTTCACTTTCTCGCCCTAGATAAACAATCTTCATAGTGTGGTAGGTCCTTTTTCCAAATTTGAAGACCTAAAATGTCCAAGTTACCCTTTATTTAAATCATATCCATGATTAGTGGAATGTCCCATTAATAATGATCAACTACTATTTAACTGGCCACGATTAATAAAATCCCATTAATAAGATTTTCAAATAAATTAAAAAAAAATCAAAAACAAAAAAAAAAAAATTAAAAGCACCCCATAAATTAAAAAATTGAAATAAATGTAAAAAAATACAATAAATCTCAAAAGAACACAGATAAATTTAAAAAGATGCAAATAATTTTCAAAAGATACAAATAAATTTTAGAAAATATAAATAAATTTCAAAAGAGGCAAATAAATTTCAAAAGATCCAAGTAAAATTTAAAAAATATAAATAAATTTCAAAAGACGTAAATAAAATTTAAAAATATAAATAAATTTTAAAAACGTAAATACATTTGGCAAAACTAAGATAAACCAATTTTCAAGATTTTAGAGAAATTTGTTAAAGAATCAAGTATTTTTTCCAAAACTCACTTAAACTTATTTAAAAAAATGCAAATAAATTTGACAAGACGCAAATAAATTTCAAAAGACACAAATAAAATTAAAGAAAAGAAATAGATTTCAAAATATGCAAATAAATTTTCTAAAAAACTCAAATAGATTTTCCTAAAACTCAGATAAATTTAAAAAAAAAAAAAACTCAGATAAATTTTCAAAAAACTCATTTAGATTTATCAAAAACTTAGATAAATTTGTAAGAAACTCAGATAAATTTGACAAAAACTCAGATAAACTTCACAGCTTTGTTTCTGGGTTTCTGAAAAAGGGTTAGGCCGACCTGACCTGGACCCAACCCGGACTGGAACCCACGAAAGTCGTTTTGGTCGTCTTATTCCTCCCCCTTCTCGTTCTGCAACAGGATACAGAAAACTCCAGCAATCATCTTCTTCTTTAGCCACGGGACGGCAGCGGCGATTGACTGTGGAGACTCTAGCGTCAGGAAGCACTTGCCAATGCCCCTCCATCGCCATCATCATCATCCCATGCACACCACTCCAATCCATCACCATCTCCATCCCACCATCCTAGGCGCAGGCGACCCATCTCACATCCTAGAACACTCATGCCCCCTGTACTCCTCCATCCTCTCCCTACTCACGCTTTTCACCCTCACGTCTCCACGCAAAACCCCCACACCCATCGCCTCCATCGATGTGCATGTCCATTCTCGGATCACTTCTCTCCCTCTGCCTTCGTCTTCCTCGCGCGGACAACATCTCCATTTTCTTCGTGCACGCTGCATCACCTTATGCATCATCCTTGCAGCGCCAGCACCCTTGCTCTCTTCGAACTCAGCAGCACGCAAAAGCCAATCGGAATAGGTGTAGGTATGGGTCCTCTCCTCTCTGCATTCATCGTGTCGCCGCCCGATCCCTCACTGCGTGTGTGCCGCTACGCATACCTAGACTCCACCTGCCTACACACGCCTCCTCTTTCTTTTTCTTTTTTCTTTTTCTTCTTCTTCTCCTCCTCTCCCTTTTCATTCCCTCCTTCTCTTCCCCCCTTTTCTTCCCTACACATGTGCACCCACACTCACCTCTCTCCATCTCCTCATTCCACCACGCATAAAACTTACGCACTCAACTACACCCCCCCCCCCCCTTTCGTCTTTCTTTCTCTTTCTCTCTTCTTTTTTTTTTTTTTTTTTTGTTTTTGTTTTAGGCAACAGAGATCGGGAGGACTTAAGAATGAGGGAGGATGAGAGATTTGAAATTTTAAGATTCAAAATTATATGCCTAAACAATTGAAAAGGCAAATCAGTTATGAAAATGTCTGATGTGGCATATCTAAGAACCTCTTGCCAAAATATATCCAGCTGCATGGACTACAACCCATAGATGAAACTTGTGCGGACCAGAGCCTTTAAACGTTCCATTTCAAGGACCTTTTGCTAATTTACTCTTTTTTTAATATTATCTATGCTTATTTGTCCATGGGATATCCATTAATCACGGCCAATTAAATGGTAGTTGACAATTATTAATGGCATATCCCATCATGGGATATGTCTTATTTTAAAAAAAAAATAAAAACTTTTAAAGGAAGGGTAACTTAGACATTTTAGGTTTTTCAAATTTGAAAACATGACCTCCCATTATATACATTAAAACAAACGGGGAGGAGGGCTGTGAGGGGTGCCACGTTAGCTTCGAAGGAGTTCTCCTTTTAAATAAATATACACAAAAATCTTACAGTGATTTAAGGAGCCATGTCATCACATTCCACTATTTTTTGTTCTCCAAAAGTATAGCTATCTATATCTTCTATCTCCTAAGTTTCCCAATCAATATCCCCTAAAATCTCTTTCAATTGCAATAAAATCTCCTACCGAATTCTCTCCCCTCCCGTTTCTAACTTCTCCTCCCATATGTAAGAAATCCAATCCCTTAAATCTAGATCTCAATACCGTTTCTAATCTCCCCCCATTTCTAATAATCCCCCGTATGTTTGCTAAATTACCTCTTTATAATTCAAATTCTCAAAACAACCCAAACTCTCCAACAATAAAATCTCTCTCATTTTTTCTAAGCTTATATTATTCCTTTCCACAATCGTCACCCATTCCAATTTTTCTCATTTCATCTCAATAAAACAATCAAATAGTGGGGTCCAATTATTCTAAACTCATGCATATATTTACTCTTGCAAGTCATTTGTGGGACTTATAACATTCATTCTTGGGACATGGCATTCCTTCCCCAAGATCATTTTCATCCCGCACGATATTCTCACACAATCAAAATTCAATAATTAATTTTCAAATCCATCCCATGTGATATTTTCTCGGGAGCATATCCAAATGGGACCCAATTGTAAACCTCTAAAATATTCTCTGGTCAAATCAATCCAATCTGGTTTTATACCCTTAATCCACATCCTAAAATCTCTCAATAAAAAAATAATTTCTAAAATACCATTGATTAAGTCAGATTCTACACCACCTCTACTATTTAGGAATATCATTCTAACCTCAATCAATTTCTAATTTGGGCCACATCTATTTATAAGCAATTAATTCGTAATCTACTAGAATCAAAGGAAAGAGTCTTGTGATATCTTCCCCTCTTCTTCTTCTTTAGATGATATTTTTCTCAATTCCCACCATTTCTTTGTTTTTGGATGAGTGACTCATTGCAGGGATTATCTTCTTCCTCATTGGTGTGAGTGATGATGAATGAGCAAGGAGTAGATGAAAAATGGTGTGAGTTTAGTCTCAGTCTTGATTTCATATTAGATTTATATAACTATTAATTTGTTGATTTCATGTTTGACCTTATGACTTTTATAAAGTTTACATTGTTTTGTGATTTGATTTTTATGGCGTATCATTTTTTTCTTGGTTAAAAAATTATTTTTTAGGGTCCTATTGGGTCATGGGGTTGCTTAGCCATACACTGCAATGAACAATGTGGCCATGTATCATAAAAGAGACAAAATAAGATCTAATGAAGCAAAGCCAAAGAGGCTTGATTTCCTATTGGTAAACATGAAATTAATTTCAGGTACTCTTATTTTGAAGTTTTTCTTTTTGACTTATTACATGCGTATTTGCTCTGAACAATTTCTTTTTTATGTTCTCACTCTCACTTTAGTGTTTAGTATACTTTCTCTACTATTCTCATTGACAAAAGAATTTATAAATTTACTTTTTTTAACAATTACCTTTTTATGTTCTCTCTCTCTCTCTCTCTCTCTCTCTCTCTCTCTCTCTGTAATGTTTTATATACTTTCTCAAGGATTCTCATTGACAAAAGAATTTATAGATTTCCTCTTTTTTTCAGTTCACTTTGTGTTTTTTGGTCAATTTCTTTTTGATTGATTGCATTGCTTCTTATTATTTTATTATTTTAATTTCTTATTAATAACATTGTTCTTATTTTTTAAAAGAAAATCTTTCTTTTACTACAATTTTCAAAATCTTTTTCATCGTTCTAAAATCTTATTTTTAACTATTATATTAGTTTAATATATTTTTATTTTGGCCTAGGCTTAGTATGGGCCTTTATTGCTCGGTTTGGGATCATATGATCCATCTGATTGATGTTGAGACTTGTATTTTGGTCACTTTAATGGGTTATAGATATGCAAAACCTCGCTAAGTAAAAATGAGAGAAAGTAATGGTTCTTCACAATGAGAGAGAGAGACTGAGAAAGTTATGATGACAGAGGGAGAGGGCCAGTAGGTCTTTTGGAATTGGGGAAATGAGAAGGGGGACTTTGGTCTCATTTGAGCTGGGGTTGGGCCGGTGACCGTGGGGCGTATCAGGGCAACCTTAATATTGAATGATGTATTTAAAAAATCCATTCAATGAAGGGGGAAACAATCCATGCTCAAGTATGATTGTCAATTAAATGGGCGCCCAAGCTTTGTAAAATGATCTTTTCAATAATCATGGCCCAATCTCTTCAGGATGAGGTCTTAAAGATACTCTAGACTGTCCCATTAACTGCTTATTTGGTCAAGCGAAAATGGGTCCCTTCTATTGGTGGATAGGACCTACACTATTCACACGTGGATCAATGGAGCATAAATTATCGAATTTTCTTATTCTTCTAGACTTTAATTCATTATTTTTTAACTTTGTATTTGAAACTAAATTCATTAGTTATTATTTCACATAAACTTTAGTTTAATGATTCTTTTATAATTACATTATCATGGCATGACAACTATGTGCAAGTATACTTGTGCCACAGTGCCTATATGATGCTCTTCATTTTAATTAAATAATATCTTTTTTCTTAATTTAATTTTAAATATATTCTCAGTTTTGGGCCCGGGCAAAGCACGGGACTCTGTTGCTAGTACTATGACAAAAGGCTGTAGACCCACAAAGAGAAAGGTACAGGGACCTGCCCCGAATTCCCCCTTTTTTTTTTTTTTCACACATATCCTATGGCCTTCTGTTTCATGTTTGTGCCTTTGATGTGGTTGGGTTCCAATTGGCATTTCGAACTCAATAAATTGATCAGGTTTGAGTAGAGCCCATAAATATGCCCTACAGTGGTCGGCCTATCTGAACCCTATCCAAGTCAACACATTGCCACACCGCTATGGGCAGGTCAGATTAGCCATGACAGGCCAGTTGGCAAAGCTGAGGGCTATTCGGATTGTTTAGTTTTGAGTTTTGGGGGCAACCAACTAGGGCATGGTTTGGCAGTCTGGGTCGTATTCCAGAGAGGTAGGATGGGCTCAGCTTCTTTAGCAAATTGATTCAGACCGGGCCACCTTGTCAGGCCTGTGCGGAAACTTTATTTGTGACTGGGACTTTAGTGGTTAGATAGATACATCATTGGAACTAAGTCAAGATATCTTTTTTGAAAAAAAAAAAGTCACGACCTACCGTGTTGTCACTATTCCTAGTCCGAGTCACGTCGCGTGACTAACTCATCGGGGAAAAAGCACTCAAAGTTGTGACCAAAGCCCATACGAAGTTTTTGCCACACGGTCATAAAGAAGCATCGGGACGTGTCTGACACGACTCCTTCTGCTTTTAGCCGGATATCACTTTAATTTTTCGATTCATCAGGAAGTCACACTGCAAGATAATAGTTAATAAAAAAATTATTTGGACAAATTTTTTAAATAGAATTTTGGATAAATTCTATGGTATGCCTTGAATATCTATCCCCTATGATATTCAAAACATACCATAGAATTTGTCCAAAATTCTGTCCAAAAAATTTATCCAAAGAACACTATTCAATAGCTAAATCCAACCGTCCAATCACTAATAATAATAATTATGATTTAGAGGATCCCTAGTCGACAGGAAATTGCATATGTGACTTGTGAAAGTTGAAAAGAAAGAGTGACAGTGTGTCTCTTGGACAAATTGCAGAGAGGTCTATCCCAGTTTGGCTGTACTCGTCTGTACTCGTGTTAGATACGTACGTCCCATGCTTTGTTTTTTTTTTTTTTTTTTGGAAAATTTCAAAATAAGGCTCAAACTTTTTTCAGATTTCAAATCAGGACTAAAAAAATCTCACATTTCAAAAAGGGCTTAGGTTTGGCAGTCTGGGTCGTATTCCTGAGAAGTAGGATGGGCCCAGCTTCTTTAGCAAATTGATTTAGACCGGGCCACCTTGTCAGGCCTGTGCGGAAACTTTATTTGTGACTGGGACTTTAGTGGTTAGATAGATACATCATTGGAACTAAGTCAAGACATCTTTTATGAAAAAAAAAAAGGTCACGACCTGCCGTGTTGTCACTATTCCTAGTCCGAGTCACGTCGCGTGACTAATTCATCGGGAAAAAGCACTCAAAGTTGTGACCAAAGCCCATACGAAGTTTTTGCCACACGGTCATAAAGAAGCATCGGGACGTGTCTGACACGACTCCTTCTGCTTTTAGCCGGATCTCACTTTAATTTTTCGATTCATCGGGAAGACACACTGCAAGATAATAGTTAATAAAAAATTTATTTGGACAAATTTTTTAAATAGAATTTTGGATAAATTCTATGGTATGCCTTGAATATCTATCCCCTATGATATTCAAAACATACCATAGAATTTGTCCAAAATTCTGTCCAAAAAATTTATCCAAAGAACACTACTCAATAGCTAAATCCAACCGTCCAATCACTAATAATAATAATTATGATTTAGAGGATCCCTAGTCGACAAGAAATTGCATATGTGACTTGTGAAAGTTGAAAAGAAAGAGTGACAGTGTGTCTCTTGGATAAATTGCAGAGAGGTCTATCTCAGTTTGGCTGTACTCGTCTGTACTCGTGTTAGATACGTACGTCCCATGCTTTGTTTTTTTTTTTTTTTTTTGGAAAATTTCAAAATAAGGCTCAAACTTTTTTCAGATTTCAAATCAGGACTAAAAAAATCTCACATTTCAAAAAGGGCTTAGGTTTGGCAGTCTGGGTCGTATTCCTGAGAAGTAGGATGAGCTCAGCTTCTTTAGCAAATTGATTCAGACCGGGCCACCTTGTCAGGCCTGTGCGGAAACTTTATTTGTGACTGGGACTTTAGTGGTTAGATAGATACATCATTGGAACTAAGTCAAGACATCTTTTATGAAAAAAAAAAAGGTCACGACCTGCCGTGTTGTCACTATTCCTAGTCCGAGTCACGTCGCGTGACTAATTCATCGGGAAAAAGCACTCAAAGTTGTGACCAAAGCCCATACGAAGTTTTTGCCACACGGTCATAAAGAAGCATCGGGACGTGTCTGACACGACTCCTTCTGCTTTTAGCCGGATCTCACTTTAATTTTTCGATTCATCGGGAAGACACACTGCAAGATAATAGTTAATAAAAAATTTATTTGGACAAATTTTTTAAATAGAATTTTGGATAAATTCTATGGTATGCCTTGAATATCTATCCCCTATGATATTCAAAACATACCATAGAATTTGTCCAAAATTCTGTCCAAAAAATTTATCCAAAGAACACTATTCAATAGCTAAATCCAACCGTCCAATCACTAATAATAATAATTATGATTTAGAGGATCCCTAGTCGACAGGAAATTGCATATGTGACTTGTGAAAGTTGAAAAGAAAGAGTGACAGTGTGTCTCTTGGACAAATTGCAGAGAGGTCTATCTCAGTTTGGCTGTACTCGTCTGTACTCGTGTTAGATACGTACGTCCCATGCTTTGTTTTTTTTTTTTTTTTTTTGGAAAATTTTCAAAATAAGGCTCAAACTTTTTTCAGATTTCAAATCAGGACTAAAAAAATCTCACATTTCAAAAAGGGCTTAGGTTTGGCAGTCTGGGTCGTATTCCTGAGAAGTCGGATGGGCTCAGCTTCTTTAGCAAATTGATTCAGACCGGGCCACCTTGTCAGGCCTGTGCGGAAACTTTATTTGTGACTGGGACTTTAGTGGTTAGATAGATACATCATTGGAACTAAGTCAAGACATCTTTTATGAAAAAAAAAAGGTCACGACCTGCCGTGTTGTCACTATTCCTAGTCCGAGTCACGTCGCGTGACTAATTCATCGGGAAAAAGCACTCAAAGTTGTGACCAAAGCCCATACGAAGTTTTTGCCACACGGTCACAAAGAAGCATCGGGACGTGTCTGACACGACTCCTTCTGCTTTTAGCCGGATCTCACTTTAATTTTTCGATTCATCGAGAAGACACACGACAAGATAATAGTTAATAAAAAATTTATTTGGACAAATTTTTTAAATAGAATTTTGGATAAATTCTATGATATGCCTTGAATATCTATCCCCTATGATATTCAAAACATACCATAGAATTTGTCCAAAATTCTGTCCAAAAAATTTATCCAAAGAACACTATTCAATAGCTAAATCCAACCGTCCAATCACTAATAATAATAATTATGATTTAGAGGATCCCTAGTCGACAGGAAATTGCATATGTGACTTGTGAAAGTTGAAAAGAAAGAGTGACAGTGTGTCTCTTGGACAAATTGCAGAGAGGTCTATCTCAGTTTGGCTGTACTCGTCTGTACTCGTGTTAGATACGTACGTCCCATGCTTTGTTTTTTTTTTTTTTTGTTTGGAAAATTTCAAAATAAGGCTCAAACTTTTTTCAGATTTCAAATCAGGACTAAAAAAATCTCACATTTCAAAAAGGGCTTAGGTTTGGCAGTCTGGGTCGTATTCCTGAGAAGTAGGATGGGCTCAGCTTCTTTAGCAAATTGATTTAGACCGGGCCACCTTGTCAGGCCTGTGCGGAAACTTTATTTGTGGCTGGGACTTTAATGGTTAGATAGATACATCATTGGAACTAAGTCAAGACAACTTTTATGAAAAAAAAAGGTCACGACCTGCCGTGTTGTCACTATTCCTAGTCCGAGTCACGTCGCGTGACTAATTCATCGGGAAAAAGCACTCAAAGTTGTGACCAAAGCCCATACGAAGTTTTTGCCACACGGTCATAAAGAAGCTTCGGGACGTGTCTGACACGACTCCTTCTGCTTTTAGCCGGATCTCACTTTAATTTTTCGATTCATCGGGAAGACACACTGCAAGATAATAGTTAATAAAAAATTTATTTGGACAAATTTTTTAAATAGAATTTTGGATAAATTCTATGGTATGCCTTGAATATCTATCCCCTATGATATTCAAAACATACCATAGAATTTGTCCAAAATTCTGTCCAAAAAATTTATCCAAAGAACACTATTCAATAGCTAAATCCAACCGTCCAATCACTAATAATAATAATTATGATTTAGAGGATCCCTAGTCGACAGGAAATTGCATATGTGACTTGTGAAAGTTGAAAAGAAAGAGTGACAGTGTGTCTCTTGGACAAATTGCAGAGAGGTCTATCTCAGTTTGGCTGTACTCGTCTGTACTCGTGTTAGATACGTACGTCCCATGCTTTGTTTTTTTTTTTTTTTTTTTTGGAAAATTTCAAAATAAGGCTCAAACTTTTTTCAGATTTCAAATCAGGACTAAAAAAAATCTCACATTTCAAAAAGGGCTTAGGTTTGGCAGTCTGGGTCGTATTCCTGAGAAGTAGGATGGGCTCAGCTTCTTTAGCAAATTGATTCAGACCGGGCCACCTTGTCAGGCCTGTGCGGAAACTTTATTTGTGACTGGGACTTTAGTGGTTAGATAGATACATCATTGGAACTAAGTCAAGACATCTTTTATGAAAAAAAAAAGGTCACGACCTGCCGTGTTGTCACTATTCCTAGTCCGAGTCACGTCGCGTGACTAATTCATCGGGAAAAAGCACTCAAAGTTGTGACCAAAGCCCATACGAAGTTTTTGCCACACGGTCATAAAGAAGCATCGGGACGTGTCTGACACGACTCCTTCTGCTTTTAGCCGGATCTCACTATAATTTTCCGGTTTGCCCAGAAGACACTCTGCAAAATGATAGCTAAATTCAACCGTCCAATCACTAATAATAATAATTATGATTTAGAGGATCCTTAGTCGACAAGAAATTGCATATGTGACTTGTGAAAGTTGAAAATAAAGAGTGACAGTGTGTCTCTTGGACAAATTGCAAGAGAGGTCTATCTCAGTTTGGCTGTACTCGTGTTAGACACGTACGTCACTATGGTTTTTTTTTTTTTTTTTTTGGAAAATTTTAAAATAGGGCTCAAACGTTTTTCAAATTTCAAATCAGGACTAAAAAAAATCTCACATTTTAGAAAGGATTTAAGTTTTCCGTTAACATTTCAAGTCAGGACATTTGGCCTCAACATGAGTTTTCCGGGAACCTTTTTCTCCATTTTCTTTAAAATACCCAAAATGCCCTTGGTACTTTCTTCTTCTTTCCCAGCCTAGGATATGGTGGGTTGGAGATATTCATGGTGGAGTTCCACTATTATCTATCTCACGATTTCTCTAGGTAAAGGCCTTGAGGAGGCGGATTCATTTGGCTGCTAAGTCCATTTTGTTTGGCTAGAGTGAAATTTTCTCAGAATCATATACGTTGCGGAAACTTCAAATTTTAGCAGTTTGGGTTTTGTTGATGGGTTTCATTGGTTGGATTCTGCATCATCATCACTATCAGCATTAGCGTTATTGCTTTATCCCAAGAGACATAATCGATTTAGATATGGACAATTTCATGCATTTCCGTAATCGGACAACTAACATGATGGATTTGGGCTGCCTTCGTGAAGATGCTGATAAGGATCCAAGTAGAGCAATGACCCATGTCGATTGCAAGATAAGAGATTAGGTCTTGAAGTGAACCTATGGTAGGAAAGAAATCACCTCATCATAATGATATTCATTTTTGGGAATAATTACTAGCATAAGAAAATGGATTAAATACCTGAAAAGAGATGGACTATAAGCATTATTCAGGGCTGGCAATGGCTGGATTTAATTGGAAATGTAGTCTGTTTGTTAGCAGGTTATATGGGCTAGGGTCGTGTGTTGGTTTCTTAACATCAATGAATATGTCCAAGTATTTTGAAGGGAGTAGGAAAGAAGAAAACCCACGACTGGATTTAATCGAAAATAGAGTCCCTTTGTTAGCAGGTCATATGGGTTGGGGTTGGCTACTGGTTTCTTAAAATCAATGAATCTGTCAAGTAGGGAGTAGGAAAGAAGAAAACCCACCACTGGATTTAACCGGAAATACAGTCCATTTGTTAGCAGGTCATATGGGTTGGGGTTGGGGTTGGGGTTGGGTACGGATTTCTTAAAATCAATGAATATGTCCTAGTATTTTGAAGGAACTAGGAAAGAAGAAAACCCACCACTAAAATCTTAAGTTGGGATGGAAGGAGAAGAAAGGGCCAAAAAGCGTTTTGGAAATTTTGAAGAAAATTGAGAGAAAAGTCACTGGATAATTCATATTCTCACTGGATGTCCTGATTTGAGATGTTAATGCAAAACTTAAGTCTTGTTTTGAAATGTGAGTTTTTTTTTTTCGTCCTGATTTGAAATCTAGCCAAAACTTGAGCCCTATTTGAAAATTTCGCTTTTTTTTTTCCAAAATTTTTGGCCCCACGACCTCGGATCCTTCAACAAGTTTCCACTTTTAATTATATGACCGACCGCATGCACTCAACCATACTTTTTTTAAATAAAATTTTATCTTTAAAAACTGAATAAATAAAAAGAGATTCTTAAAATATGGGTAGATCCCAAATTGCCTAGATATCCTTTGCTACAAACTCTAGAACTTTGAAGATTGAGGTCCTTGCGGAAAGGTGGTTCCAAACACTCTATTTTTTCAAACCTCTATTCATTTTAGAGAAATGGAAAAATAAAGGGAAAAATTAGACCTCCCAAACATGCACTAACTCATCGGGCAAAAGCACTTAAAGTTGTGACCAAAGCCCATAGGGAAGTTTCTACCACATGGTCATCAAAAAGCATCGGGACGTGTCTGACACGAGTCCTTCTGCTTTTAGCCGGATCTCACTGCAATTTCCCAGTTTGTTAGGAAGAAACATTATTATTCTTTTTTTCCACTTTCACATGTCACCTATATGCAATTTCCTTTTGACTCTAGATCCTCTAAAGCATAATTATTATCATTAGTGATTGGATGGTTGGATTAAGCTATCATCTTGTTCAAGTTAATAAGTAATAAAACAATCTTACCCTATTTTCTCAAATGACTAGGCCCAATGTACTCTCCAAGAATTAAGAAAGCTGTCAGCTTGCCAGAATGAGAAAAGATGCTCTCTTCAATAATTTTTGAGAATCTTTTTGCATGATAAGCATATGTGATTGTGATATAAACATCCTTATGGGAGTGTTAAGGAGTGACGGTTCTTAGCTAGCTGCTTGGGGTTCAAATCTCGGGCATGTCACCTCTGCTTGTACAGCCTCTTTTCTCACTTGTGTGGGTTTTCTTTCTTACGCTAGTTTCAACACTTTGTATATTCCCACTGAAGTTACAAAACCATATATTCCGTCTTTATACAACTTGTTTTAAAGCCTTTAGATTCTAAAGCCTCCCACCGTTTCTTGAGTTTTGCATTCACACAATCTCTGGATTCGTCTATCAGCACAATATCATCTGCAAATAACATGCACCAAGGTACCTTTTCTTGAATATGAGCAGTTAGCTCATCCATAGTCGGTTCAAAGAGATACAGCCTTAGGGCTAAGCCCTGATGCAAACTTATGGTCACTGAGAACTCACCCGTCTCTACGCAAGCAATTTTCACACTCGTTACTTCTCCTTCATACATGTTTTTAGGGCATGTTTGTGTAACACATTTTCATGGACAAAGTACTAGTTTTTTGTAGAAATACATTTTTTTTTGTACGTTTGGTGCAGTCAAAGTCTTCGAAAATGCATTTCCTCCACGTCAACTTTTTCTACAATAAGTTCAGAATTTTGATTCCTGGGGGCATGTCGGACTCCCATTTTCTCTGAAAAACCAGCCACATTATATGGGGACCACACGGAGACTCACTGTTTGAAGTCCGTGGTTGGCACGCTATGTCCCGTGGTTAAGGGTGCTGCCCGGACCAAGTTCTCACAATACCCAACTCTTCTTTGACTTAGCCTTTTCACAATTCCTCTAGTCTTGGGCCCTTCATTCTTCCGACATGCGTTTTCCTTCCACCTTCTCTACAAGCCTTCTATGGTGGGCCTTCTCCAGTGGCCGAGATAAGGTTGGAAGAAAATTCGCTTCTATGTTTTTTTCTTTTAGCTCATCTCCTCTATCTGGTTCACCAGGAATAAGTTCATCCTTTAAAGTTTGTCATCATTTTTAGCTGAACTAAGATCCATTTTCTTGTTTAGGCTTATGGAGTTCTCTGCCTCTCGATCAAGCCTTGTATTGAAGTCCTTCATTTAGCCCATTTTGAGTTCGGCCTGATTGCCCCTTGGTCTAACAACTTTATTCTTTGATGTTTGTTTGTTTTCTTTTGAGTATTTTATGGAAAAATAACCTCTAAGATAGCTCCTGCACGAAAAAGGCCCTCCTAGATATTATTGCATAGATGTGGTCCCGTGGGGTCAATTAGTTTTTTTTTTTTTTTTTTACACAATGGAGGGGAGTGACGATATAGTCCCCCCATCTTGTGTAAAGGGGTTTAAAAGATAGCTGAGTGAAGATGACAAATATGCCAAAAGGCGACGAATCGATCCATATTCGGGAGGTCTGGAATAATAACCTAGAACCTGAATTGTGATGAGTGAGGAAACCTCCCGATCTGCGACACTGACTGGTACTACATTTGGCAATTCAACTTCCGTGAGTTGAATGAGTGCAATGATGTTTTTTAATGAACGATTCGATCGAGCATCTCCGCCAGAGCGGCATCGACTTTGTGAAGAAGAGCCAGGGGGGATCGATGCCAACTAGTTTAGCGAGCTCCACATGACATCCGGGATCATGCTCAATGAGGATGTGCAGTGGATAACGTTTCATAGTGATTTCGGATACTTGCTGACTTGCCAGAGCTTGACCGATACATGGGTGGGTTTCTTCCACCTAATCTAGATGTATTTAACGAGCATTTATGATATCAAGCATTGGATAAAATTCTATAATGGCTTACACAGCGGTCTGAACAAACTCATTGAGCTGTTGGATATGGAGACAGTTGGGGTCTGCCACCAGGCATATTCCAATGGCTTGCTGATTTGTACAATCAAGAAGTTGAAGGAGTCATTTTTCATTGGCTCCACTGAGAATCGTTCTTCAATGACTTCACTAAGAAATATGGAGTTTTGGGCGGCGGTGCCGTTGCCCATTTGTATTTGGGTGGCGACATTGTTGCTCGATCCAAAAAACAAAAATCCGGTCGGAGGACCTTTTCTGTGTGCATTGAACTATGGGGTCCTTTTTCATGCACGAACCATCTAAGAGGTTTTTTCCCATAAAATCCTCTTTTGTTTTGTTTCCTTTTCGATTCTTTTTGGCTCCTTGATGTATATTTAGACATTTGGCTTTTGGGGGCACATTGTCGTTCTTTTTAATACAAAATCTTGCCTTTAAGAAAACAAAAGAACTTTATTCCCCGACAAGAATACAATAACCAGGAGTGGCATGAATGGTTTATGTTTCTTTAAATTGCTCCTTCATCATCAATGTCCACCCTATTTTCACCATTCTCCCATCTACATCTTGATCGAAATCACCTATCTAGTTGAAGTTTCAACTGATACCTTGGACTTAAGTGCTGCTTGCTTCCATATCTCTCCCCATAAAGATTTCTACCTCGTTACCCGCCCTATTTTAAGGATTCCTTTCAAAGATGTGTTATTGTTCTCATTTTTTTACGGCCATAGGATTGGGCCTCCATGTACAACTTTTACTCATCTATCCCTCGTCATCGCCCTCAGGCCAAATGAGCGCGCGCAAGGACTTCTCAGAAAGTCACCCATCCTAGTGCTGCTCTCGCTCCAGCACGCTTAACTCCAGAGTTCTCATGGTTTTCGGGACCGCACGGTTTTAAAAGACCTCATATTGAGTTAAGATGGGGTTTGACTTATAAGCTCAGGGATCTGGACAACTCATTTCCAGTGTGGGACCCACGTATTCCTCACATTGCAAACCCAATACATATTCGGACCCTTCTATAGGGGGGTCACAAATATTGGGGCATTACAGTGTGGGCAGGCATGCATTGCGTGGGTAGGCACATGTGGGTTACGAATTCGAACAACGTCCCATTCGATGGGTGGGTGGATGTCATGTTAAGTAGATTTCTCTTTCATTTCCTATCAGCTTAAGCCTCTAGGATGTATTGGCATGTTGGACTTGACAATTCCACCCGTTGCTCTCCATTTTAATTTTGTCACAAAGTGGCGAAATCACTCTCCGTAACCCTTATCCCCTCCAAGACGAGGATCTCATCTCCATGCCTCACATGGTAATATAACTAAGATTAATTGAAATAATTAATCCATCAATGTTATATGGAGGTTGTTGGGGCCCTTGTTAGGGCAAGTTTGTGTATGTCCATGGAAAACTGTTTATGCAGAATTTCTCCTCTTTTACGAGGAGAAAAACTAATGGAAAGATTTTTCCTAGGAATTGAAGAAAGTTTAGCTCATTTTTTGAGCTCCTTACGAAACAACAACCAGAGTTTCCACTCCTTTTTCGCAAAAACACAGTCGTACAAATGTGTCCTTGGTCTTCTCCTTTTGGAGAAAAGAAATTGTACTGGTGAGCATCACTACTTCTAAATGAAGACTTTTAGTGCACATTTTTTGCAACTGCGTTATGTGGAGACATCGTTCAAAAGTGATTCACGATTTTTTTTTCTATCAGGTGGAAACACTTTTTCGTCAGGAAAAGAATCAAAAGTTGTGCATTTTTTCGTGATTTTGTGGAATAAATGTTTAAAATAGAGATGGAGGGGTGTAGGAATGAAGAAAATTACAAAAATGAAAAAGTCCACGGACTTCCTTTCTTTCTATCATTTGGTGCCATTATTTTGTTCTATGCTTTTGTTATGTAGAATGAATGCCTTTTGATGAGAAAATTATGCTTGTGTGGATGGTCCTACAGTTGAGTTGGACACTAGCTTACCAATAAAATTACCTGCTTAAGGGGCCCAATTGATGATTAGTTGAAAGGGCATTTCTTCTTTGTTCGCTGACTCATATTCTCAAAGATTTGTGACATAAAAAATAAAAAAATAAAAAACGAGATAAAGACTTTGGATGACTATTGTGAGCATCCCAGTTGATGAACATGCAGTAGAGGAACAACTTTTCTTGATGGAAACTATCATTTGATTTGATTTTTTTTTTCACTGGCCAGGATGCATACACATATCCACACATATGCTCATGTAGTATTGTAATATAGGAAACTTATAGGAGATTTGTTGTGTTTTTTGTATTTTTAATTTTTATTTTGGTAAAAAGGAGAATTGTAGAAGTTATGTTCACTTCTAATTCATCACTTTCATACGATTTAATTTAACAAGTAAAAATAAATTACTATTTTGATAATTTGGTACCATTTTCTCTTAAAAGGAAGGACTATTGGATGGCTCCTTAGGGATCTTTGCTGTTAGAATTTTAAATGTGTTGGCTAATTCATGGGTTGGATAAAACTCTGAGTCCATTGAGTTGTAATTTTGTATTTCTTTTAGAACGGACTGTGGTTGTGTCACCAGAAGGCCTAAAGTGAAGTCTGAAGTGTTTTGGAGTGAAGAAAGACAATTCCAGAACACAATCTTGCTATAGCGAGGTTCTTGCTCATAGAGCGAATATGCATGGAGCATTGGGATAGAATAGGTGATCGCAAGGACCCAACCTACATGCCTTGAACCTTAGCTCATTTATATTTGAAAGATCATTTCAATTGGTGCTAACCTAGAATCTGCTTTTTCCCAATTATAAGCTGGATCTTATTTCGAACCATGGATTAGGTAAGATTAAGGGTGCTTATGGGATGAGCCAGGACGGGCTCAAACCAGACCGACTTGCATGGACTAAAAGATAGCTGTTCTTTTAGATCCATGGGCTGGAACTTGGACCTAATTTTAGGAATGGTGGCCCAGAACCAATATCATGGTGCATAATTTTCATTTTGTTTTGTGTTTTTTTATTATTTGTTGCTGTGATTTGGGTATATGGCTTTGATGAATTTCCTTCTAAATCATGCAAGTACTAATTCAGATCGAGACAAACGCCCCTCTTAAAATTGGGAACATCGTTTTAAAATTATTGGAGGAATCGCTAAAGGGCTTCTTTATCTTCACGAATATTCACAATTAAAATTTATTCATTGTGATCTTAAAGCAAACAATATTCTATTAGATGAAGACATGGTTCCAAAGATATTGGATTTCTTCTTGGCAAAGACATTAGAAGCGGACCAAACTCGTGGCAATACAAATAGACGTGTTGGAACATCGTAAGTCTGTGTACCTTGAAGCACATTCTCATCTTGTTCATCAAAGCTCATATTCTTTACTTTAAAAAAGGAAAAGAAAAGAAAAACACCAGCCACACAAAAAACTTGTTGCATGTGTACACACAAAAAAGGGGTCATCAACATATACTTGAAATAGATATCATCCATGCACTCTTAGCACTCATTTATTCAAAAGGTTCCTAAGATCTCCAATCATTGTATATCTATGAAATGGACAAAAAGTGGAGTGGAGGATTAAAGGTGATTGAAAGTGCCTCTTTTTATCTACTAAAATAGATGCTACGTACTCTAATAATCAATGCAGTGGAAACAAAATAAAGAAATAGCAAACAAATCTACTAATCACACACCATAAGAAGGAAGACACAATCTTTTATGTGAAGAGCCCTATGCAAGGAGAGAAACTAGGATCCGAAATCAAGAACTATTGAACAATTACAAGATATACTCACAGCTCCCTTTCTCAGTCTATCCAACAACCTAAGGACTGTAGTTATTCATGCACAACTTCTCAGGTTGCTATGACTTCGCCGTCGCACACCGTTCCTCGTACTTGATTTAGCAACACCTTATAAACCAAGATAAACAGATCTTCTACAAGAAAGTAGAAGCAGCAAACCTTCTAGAGCAAATCTTTAGCATAACCTCTCAATGATGGATGGCTCTGAAGAACAAAGAATCTCTCTTATGGTTGTCTCACCTTAGAGGAAAGAGAGAATAAACTTCTTCTCTTACTTAGGGTTGAGAGAAATATCCTTTATATAGCCCAAAATTCATGCAAGAGTTTTCAAACTTTAATCCAGTCAGAATAGCAAGTAACCTCGAAAATGTATTTAATAAACACATTAAGCTAGAATAAAAGACCCGAATAGGTGACCTCTATAGAGCAGGACTAAGACAATTACTGTGACAATCCATGGTCTAACCCATTGGCCCATTTGTAGCCAAGACAATTACTTTGATCTCCATATAAGTAGGGGGTAAGTAGGGGTGGCAACATGTTCATTTGGGTATGGTTCAGATAAGGTTGACCGCAGCTGTCACGACTCGAGCCCGAGATTTGATTATCTCCAAGACTAATCCTAAGTAGCGACCATACTTACTCCCGTAAACTCCAAATTAATGAAAGTTAAAACGAAACTCATAAGGGATATATACTTCACATCTGACATATGTACATTTTTCGGAAGTGATATACATATGATACCATAAACAATTTTACAAGTTCTCTACAAAAAGAACATTCTTTATGCATGTATAACACCTATCATTTCCTTACTCCTGTCAAACATCTGCATATTCAAAATACAATGCAGGATGATCACTATTCAAGTTCTCGAAACTCATTTCTAATAAGAATTCCCAAAAAGTGTTTCATATCCTTTCGCTCTCCGATATTAATATCCAATGATATCTCGGCCATTCCATTATGCTAATCCTCCTAGATGAACTGGAACGACTTCCTCCACTAGAGCTGGGCCGTTGCAAGACAGGCATTAGCAATCGGGCCTGTAAAGCCATCAGTATCACTAATGAATACGATGATTCAACAATGTATATATAGATCCATGATAGTACATACTATTCTAATCTATTCATTTCTATCATTTAAACAGTTCTCACATTCAATAACAATTCCTAAACAATTCGTATAATGATCTCAATATACATGAATGTAGAGTCGATAAGGAACATAACTAATTGGCTACTACAGTAGCATTTCATTTCATTTCATCTCACATATTCCAAAGGAAGGAATAATTTACTTTGCAAAATACAAAATGCAAGTATTCATTTATTCAGTTATTATTCATTTAGTGATTAATTAGTGTGGGATCTACCGGTGCCCTGGTCAAAGACAACTGGCATCACTACGGAACTTTAGAATGCCCCCAAATCCATCTACTGCAGTAGGAATATTCATTAATTCAATTCATCTCTATAATGAGCTTTAACAAAATACCTATGTAGTGCCAGAATCAAGAGTCAATACAATTCAATATTCAATCCATTCGAATTTAATTCAATTCTATAATTCCATTCGAACAATTGAAAGGAATAAACATTAACACCAATCACATTAGACTGGAGCATATGAATGCAATTCAATGAGGGAACTAGGATAATGAACAATTCTACTTATTTCTTTTTCAATTCCAACCAACCATTCAGGTGTAACCATTGGTTATCTAATGTACGTGCTATTCTTAATAGACATCACATTTTATATAATTAGTACATTAGAGTCCCCTTAATAATCACCAATGGAGGTATGAATACCATTAATAACCTTGAAACAACATTCTAGTTCAATAGGATTTTATAGAAAAAAATCAAATGTTGAATCTGAATTTTTTTCCAGTTTCGGTCACTTGTTCGGCTGGCCGAATCCTAGCCGAACATACTTCGGTTACCCTTCAGTCAGCTTTCCAAAGGCTGCACAAAATTTTTCAAAATTTCGGTTACCTATTCGATTGGCCAAATTCTAGAATTCGGTTAGCTGAACAAGTTCGGTTACTTCACAGTCAGCTTTCTAGAAGCTGAATTTTCCATGAAAATGAACCCAGTTGAGTTTGGCCACCTCTCGGTCAGCAGTTCGATTAGCCGAACAGCGCCTAGTGCTTAAGAATTTTTGAAGCGAAATTCCGAACTTGAACTCCATGAGTCTTCATACAACTCCTATAACATCCTAAATCAATGGAAATGCATACACTTGCCTTTGTTTGAAGCTAATTAACCAAAATCCCTCTTTGATAGCTCAATTTGAGATGGAAACCTCTCAACTTCAAACCCTAATTCCATGAAAACATGTAAAATAGATTTCTATGAGCTATTTGAGCTCGAAACTACTCTAAACCACTCAATAGAGCTTCATAGTTATGTAAACACTTACTTACTTGCAGTTTAATGAAGAGAAATTTGAGGCTCTTCTCAAACTCTAACACTCCAAAAATGGAAGAAACTTAATAGAGAAGATGAAGTAGTTCAAGCTCTTTTCAAGTCACTTGATTCACTCCAACCTCAACCCTTGAAGGAGGAAATGGAAGGAAGAAGGAAGAAAGGAGTCTAGGGTTTTTCTCTCAAACTCTTGGGCTGGAAAATGAGTGAATGAACTCATTTGAGCTCATCTCAACCTTATCAACATAAGTTTTCACTTAAGCCCTCATTCTCTCTTTTTATTTACACTTTAAGTCATATAAAAGCTCATTTGATCCAATTCATGTCAAATGAATTTAAGTCTATAATGAAAGTTAATGTACTCTTTGAGATACACGGGATGGTATTAAGAGTTACCATATTCGACTAAATACGCGAAAATCCGTATTTATGGAAAAGTCCTTATTCTTCCTTGTTTCGGTCTAAACTCAACTCAATTAACTTAGGCTCCTTCAAATTCATTTCATTAAGCTCAACTCAATCATTTAAGACTGATTCAATTCATTTTGGTCCTCAACCACAATTAGCTTGATTAATCATGCTTAATTAGCACTAATTTCAATTAATTGGTATTAATCGTGATTAACTCAAGACGTGGTGTAACAGCAGCCCAAATTAGTCATAGAGATGGAAATGTCAATCTGATCCCAACCTAAATGTCAAAAACACCTAATATTGACCCATGTACTAACGTTGATAGAAATCTCAACCCTAACCCAATCCGGAGGTGAAAAGGCTCATTTTTTTGGTAACCTAGCAAAGGGGCTGGGACCTTGAGACTCGTGACACGATTCACAAATGTTACACCCCAGCCCAACTTGATCTTGGTTAATACTAATAAATTGTATTTTAGCTAAATTGATCGTGTTTAATTGTTAAATTATGGTAATTAGTGTTTATTGGTCCTTATAGCCTGAATAGATGAGTCTTGAACCTTAAAGGTGAGTGAGGACCGAGTTGACTCAATTGAGTTGAGTCAAGGGCTTTTTCGTAAAATAGATTTTCGTATTTTTTTACATCGTGTGTGTGTCATTTTGAAATCATCATGTGTATTTTGATTAGTACGTCAATTTTCGTATTAGACCCTCCTTTATTTGTCTAACCAATAAGTATTTGGACCTCCGCTTGACTCAAAATGAGAAAATATGAAATTTGTGGGCCTTTTTGCAAAATGTCAACCCCCATCCCTTTATAAATATCTTTACTCCTCTCTCTTTCATTTTCTTTTATCTTCTTTCTCTTCTCTACTCACTTTCCTTCTTCTTTCTTTCTCTCTTCTTCAATCTCAATCCTTACTAGATGAGTGAATGCTTGTACTTTGGGGACTAAGAAGCTTTTTATCTTCACCTCCTTCTTCTCCTTCAACCTCTTCTACTCTCTTGTTAACTAGAGCCATCACCACCACTTCCTACTTCCTCCAAACTTAGGTCTTCTTGTAAAGGTATGAGCCAACGACCTTCTTGTTGTGATTTGGGTTAGAAAGGTGTCAAGAGACTCATAGTTATTCATGTATGCATATTTATTCCCTTTTTCCATCAATTTTGTGATTAGGGTTTGTTACAGTTGGGGATTTTTGGGTATCTTGAATCTAGAGTGAAGTAAAGGTTGGCAAAGCATTATTAGAGGCAAGTATAAACATAATGTGGCTTTACATATATGTCATTTTCATTGATTCTATGAGATTCTTACTCAAAACTTTTAGTTCTTAATCATGGATGATTCTTGTTTATTTTATGATTATTTAATGATGATTGGGATGGAGAATTATTGATGTAGCATGGGAGCAAGAAGGCTCCATTCATGCAGGTATTTTAATAAAGTTAAGGAGGTTGGAAATGAGAGAAGAAGAAATGAGTTCGGAATTTTGAATCCCAGAATTCTGGACAGTTCGCTCGAGCGAACTGCCTTCTGAAGCCAATGATCGAGCGAACGACGGGATCGCTCGATCAACCAACTCTCTAGATGGGTCCGCTCGAGCGAACAAGGGGTCCGCTAGAGCGACCACCTCCCTGGAATCCTCGCTCAAGCGAACGAATTGTAACGCGTGAGCGACCCACCCTCTGGATTGGGTCCGATCGAGCGAACCTGACGTTGTAATTGAGCCCCTTTTTAACCCAAATTTTGGGGTGAATTACTACCCTTAATCTATCTTAACCCACCTTAAATGTCCCAAAATGATAATTAAGGTGCTCACCCTTATTCCATAGGAAATTAGGAAACTTTGAGACCTATGACCTTAAGAAGGAACCATTAACCATTAAATTTTGACCAATGAATAATCATTAGTCTGATACTATGCCGTGAGGGTTGGTTTGGGACTTCAATGTACCTTTCCTAATCAGTGACACCTAAAGAAGTAGGAATACGTTGAGCTTCAAACTTACCCTGTATTGGACATTAAAGGACTAAATTAATAGTTTAGTGTTGGTTCGTAAATTACCTTGAATCCTTTTAATTATCGCTGTTCATATTCGAGCATAATTTTAGTGACGATCAATTCTGATATGTAAATTGTTACATCATTAGTCTCTATTGAGATTCACATGTTTACATTTAATTCATATTGTCAGGACATATATCAAAAATCGTATTCATTAGAAATTATGGATCGAGTAAGTATTCGTGATAATGTGATTGGTATTCAATTTGATTTTAAATAAATGAATACAAACTTACTCAAATACACAATTATTATTTGATTGATCGAGTCGGCACTACTTAGCTTCGACCTTGTGATACCCGACGAGGTTAAACTCGGTTTAGTTAATTGAAGACTACTGCAGTAAGTCATATGGAGTGCCGGAACTCCAAACCCGGATAGCTAGTTAGCCTTTGGCCGGGCAACTGGTGACATCCTAACTAGATTTGCTCTCATTGAGAGAATGAGCTTAAAGTAGTAGCCAATTAATTAGTATGTTTTCATTATACTTGATTCACAATGCATGGATTATATTACGTTTACACAGCCTGTCTAGTTTATACATGATATTAATCTTCGATAATTTGTCCGTCTTCAATCTAAGATTGATACCTTATGTATTTCCTTATTATTGTCTATACTTGCTCATTCGTCGTATTAATGATAGTACTCTTGGTGTCACAGTCGCAGGTGTAGCCTTCGGTCCTGAAGAGACCAAGGAAGGAGAGAAGGTTACCTCAAAGGTACCTTCAGGACTAGATGAGTGGCCTGAGCCCAGTTCTACTTAGTCTCGGGGTGCGTGTTGATATGTTTTGAAGGTTTTGGATTTTTTTAACGTGGTTAGCCCCTTTTTGTGTGAACCACACTTGGATTGTAATATTTTTCTTTATGTATACTTTTGGTAGTGATATTGTATAGGGTTTTCATTATACATCTTTTGTTAGACAATGTATATAATGTGTAATTCTTTTGTATTAAACTTGGAATATTACTTGGACCGAATGGGAAATTGATACCTCATTGGAATGAAATACAGCTTCTATTAATGTTATTTGTTTTAAGGGTTTAGTGAGTTCTAACTCACAAGTGAGGAAGATTATTTTCTCTCCTTCGTGTGTTGTGTTTGGCTCGAGACAGGTACAACACATGGGAGTACGTGTGACACATCTAGGGGATTACCCTAGGCCAGGGTGATTCGGGACTGGGATGTGACAACAAATGTGAGGTAATGGGAACTCGCACATGAGAGGAGAGACTGACACAACTCACACTTGCGAGGAGAGGGAGGAGGCAAGGTTCAAATCCAAAACCTCAACTTGGACTCCTTACCACTAAGGCAAGGAGCCGTTCTCAGATAATGCACATTTAAAAACCAAATTACTTTGCCAGGTTCAGGTTGGGATGATAGGCTGACTCAAGAATCGCCATCCCCACCTAGAAGTGGTCCCAACTACGGACGTGAACACTTGCAACTATCATATCATATGGCTATAAGAAATCTCATAAATTGTCCACTTTCAATGAAGACAATTGGCCCATGTACTATGGGGCCCATCAGAAGAAAGATCCAGATTATTGGACCTTTCTACCATCCAAGTGAACCCCTCCCCCCATATGTAATTGAGGAATTAGAGCCATACCAAATAGAAAGTAGTTGAGGCTTTCGTTTGGAATGTATTCATAAATGAGCAACTTCTCTTTTCCTTCCACACACCATCCATAGAGTCGAACCAAATTTTTGTGCTGAAGCTTTGAGATTAATACCGTGTCATTCATGAATCTTTTCCACCTTGTTTTGAATCTATAAACAATCTCTTCACAGCTATTTCTTTCCCATCTGGAAGCCTACCCTGCAATTAGAAGATAAATGATTCGAAAAACATCTTTAAATTCAACAAGGATGGTAAAGAAAATAAGGTAAAATAAAAATCCACTTTCAAGATCTCTTGTTATTAAAGCCAGTTGTCAATGGAAGGATATTTAGTACTAGGTCTTACATTATAGTGAATTCTTGGTCTCCAAAAGTGTCTATTTTCGTTTGTGAATGTTCATGTGATGCTGAGGATTCAGGGATGCCGTAGAAAATACCTAGATTTCCTACTAGTACAAAAAAAAAAAAAAAAATTTCTTAATAGAAAAAGGTTGAACCAACTTTTCTCAATTCCGCAGAAATCCGTTTCCAGTACAGCATTATAGAAATAGGATCAGGATTATCAATATAGTAGATAATCAGGTTAGGCCGAAATCATATTGGATCAATACCCTCTGGGTTACCAATAGTGTATGGCTTAAATCACTTTAATGTAGGCAGTCCACTTGGTAGATACTATATACATGACTAAGAAATTCATGATTTTTTTTTTTTTTTGTTGTTGTATTGCATTTAGTTATTAACTTTAAACATGAGATAAAATCTATCTTCTTCAACCTTCCTCAGTGGACCCATGCTTCTTCTTGTATTAGAGATCGGTAGTTGTTTCAAGAGGATAACTCTATACTAACCATGAATGGCATTGACTGGAGAAATCAGCTTATTTAATCTCTTTGAGCCTTCATTGATCCAAATGGCCAGTGTTAGCCAGGTCCCTGTGTATATTGGCACAAATTTCTCCAGTTGAGATGATTGCAACATTAGAAATTAGAATAATATGCATGAAATATATAGCTACATTTTCTACATATGATCAGTCCAACAATCTATTAAACTCTTGATGGAGTGAAATTTTGGCCACCCTATCTATAAGATACGAGCAATTTGTACCAAATAACAATGGGACCATAGATGTGAAATCATGTTTTAGATGCCATCGGTGCCATAATTGTAGCATCATAGGATCATTTCACTTTTTAATACAATAATTAGTTATTACCTTGTGAACAGCTCCAAATTCAGCTTTTCCAAGCTTATTTCCATTCGAAAAACCATTAGTAGCAACTCTAATCGTCTCAAAATCAAATTGTAAGAGTGCGGCACTTCCATCTAGTTGATGTACACAAATAATAATCATTTGAATCAAAATCCATGATTATTTTCAAGAGCTTTAGGAATTCAATATAGATCTTATAGTAGAGGAGTATGGGATGGTGAGCTACCAATGGTTGAAGTTTTGGTCGAGCCACTCATGGTTGAGGTTTCGGTCTTTCTCATTCGCGAATAAACCTTTTTCTTCCTTAGTAAAACAACAACTATGATAGACAAGATAATTGCAACAACAATTGTTCGAATCATGATAACGATGATTCTAGACGAATTATTGTCTCTTTCTGCACAAATTAGAAATGTTTAAGTAAGTATTTCGAAAAAGAAATGCTAGACTAAAAAAATTGTAAGACAGTAGTCACCAAATAAATGGAAATGACTATAGTTTCAAAGCACTTCTTTTTCTTTTTCTTTTTTTCCAAAACACTTGTTTTATTATTATTATTATCATTATTATTTTTAAATAGAGAAAATGATCCGATTCTGATGCCCATGTAAGAATTACAATATTCGTATTGTTATTCCAATCAGGGGAGAGAGGGACATGCAGCACCAATGTAAGGATATCATCAAGAATATCTTGACCATCCACCGTCTTTCATCCTATCCATTAGATTGTGCCAAGTGAACTAGACAAAATTGAATTTTCAAAAACAAATTTAGGTCTTCATGAAGATTGCTTTCTCCCGAAATGTGATTTGATTATCATAATTGTTGCGGATCTAGTTCAACTATTCTAAAACTTCCAAAATGCAAAATGCTAACCACTAACATTATACAAATGGGCAAAATACAGTTTTGCCGATGTTGTCACCGCATTTGGAAAAATCGGAATTGCGTTGGCAAAGGATTTCCTAACGCATTCCAATGTGTCGGCCGCACACCCACAACTAACTAGGGGCAAATCCATAGCCAACGCTACTATGACAGCGTCACAAATCCTAATACACTTCCGAACGCACTATAGTGTTGGCCAACACGTTGATGAAGAGGGGTGCGTCGGTATAAAGGTTAGTTTTCCTAATTCGAAAACCATATTTGCTGACGCACTGTTAGTGTCGGAAAAATAAAGGCCAACGCTGGTATTGCAATGGGAATTCTTGGTAATGGCTGACGCCGGTAGTCCGTGTATTGGGAATTCCTGGTAATGGCCAACACTACTCATGCATTGGGAATGCACGATAATACCATCACTATATCTTTGGGCCAACGCATATAATGGGTTGAGAAATGCAACTTGACCAACGCAAATATCATGCCGGGAAAGGTTATAATACTTTCTTGGTTTTGCAACACACACTGGTGCATTGAGAAAGATTATTTAAAAAAAATTAAATTTGCATTTTTTCGTGCATATATACCACACATAAAAATCTGAATATTTGCTCAAACCAACAAACTTGATGCACAAACCAATTTAAAATAGGTTAATCAATAATTCCAAAATAACATCCACAACCAAATATCATACATCCATAAACCAAAAATAAACCCACAAATCTCTAAAATACACAAATATTACTACTTGATCATTTTAAAAAGAATCTAACATCCACAAATGCCTGTGACCAAAATAAACAAGGTGGATCCCTAAGAGTCCGCAGCCACCACAATTAAAATCCAAAATCAATCTGCAAAACAAAAAACGAACACCATCAGAATACAAGTTTAATAAACTTCCCACATATTAAACTTCCATTGGATGAATAAACATTAACCTGCATAAAATCACTATAAAAATATAAACAAAAGAAACATCCAAGTCCATAAATAAAAATTAAGATTGAAGAATTATCCTTAAACTTTTGTAGCAAGTGGTTCACAATGATGCGTTTTTAGCCTACAGTTCATGCTTGAAGCTATGTGTTCTCACTCTCTCTATCACTTACTCGATGGGTAGAATAAGTGAGCAGTGTGTGCATGTTCTTGTGCTTGCATCTGCGCATCTTTGCATGGGCTTGATTGAATATGGCATGTTCTAATATTGTTAGGAAAATATTCAAGAGGAGAGGAATCTCTCATGCACAAAAGCTTAGGATGTTCTCAGGTTTCAATCATAGCCAAACTTCAACATGGATGTTTCATTTCACAACAATTTTCTTTTCCACAAGTTTTTCTGAAATATTAGTTAAGAAAAAAAAAATGGATATCTTGATCATGTAACCAAGATGCAAATGCTAAGATAGATGTGCAGTGTTATGAGGATAGAATTACGATTGAGCAAAATAGATGAAACTCAAAGAGTAATTCTAATAGACAAAAAATAAAGGAATGTCATCTATGATCTAACATGGTTTTCGGCACATACATAGAACGCCGCGGTTGATGATGCGAGCATGCAACTCAATGTGGTTAACGTTTAAATCCCATTTCCCAATGATTTTAAACAGTGAATTATTTCAATTGGGACATTTTATGCAGTAAATCTCAAGTAGCACCTACTTTCTTAGTAAGTACACAATGCAGATCCAAACTCGAGCTAAGTCGTCATATCCTGTCTTCTTCAGTGTGAAAACTAATTTTATATAGTAAGGAGCAACCATTTGAATCATAACTGCATCTTGGATTGACCCCAATGCTTGGCTCTTATGTAGACACATTATCTACCAAGGTTGGAAGTGATTATGTGGAAGTAGATGAACCATGAAAGCAGATGCAAACAAAAGCAACAATATGAGACAAGAAAATCTCCTGAGAAACCAAAAGCAATTTCAATAAAATAAAAATCTGCGAAAAGAAGGAGCAGCTACAATCCCATTGCCCAGTACTGCATACTGAAATTTCACAAATTAGGAAGCTCACTGCTTTTACCCCAGAAGAGTTTGGAGCAGAAAATGTTGGTTCCATAACTCATACAACAAGATCAACAAGTATTCAATACTACATCAAACTTATTGTGAAATCTCACAAAATGAAAGACTTGCATAGCTCATACAACAAGATCAAGGGGCTTGAAACTTCCATATTTGATAGAAGATTGGGAGAACTCAGTCAGGGACCATGAATAAAATTGGTTTAGGCATCCTATGAAAGTAGCAAAAGAGATGATTTCTTTTAGGTTATTACACTACATTATTGGTTATGGAAAAAAGATAATCAGTAGATAAGTCTTTGCAAATTCAATGTCATCATGACCTGTTCCACAAGTATGCCGAACCAATGAGGAACTTGCCTTGTTGGCATGTGAGAATTTAATACATATCAATGATGTGACATGGATAAAACCTGAAACATCAAAAGGTTTAAAGTTCACTATGCTACATAAAAACAACCGGATCCATAAACTACGCATCAAGAAACCAATATCTTAAGACATACAAAATGTGTGCACTAGTTAAACCCTGATGGTTCTGCAAAACTGTCGTGCTTGGTCTGTTGGGTACTTTTTTTTTTTTTTTTGCTAAATTGCAAATTGAATTAAGAAGAGCAAAAGGAGAGACAATAGCCAAAGAAGGCAACAAAAAAGAAAAAGGCAACAGAGGAAAGGGAAAAACAGAGCACTATCTTATAATAGGATAAAGCTGATAACAAAGAATGAATAAAGAATCTAAAATATGACTGGTAAATGAAGTAGAAAATTTGCTAAGAGAAAGAGAGGCATCCGCCAAAAAGAAATTAATAGCCGCCAATTGATATCCACCATCTTCTAACTTAAGTACTCAACACAATTGAATGGACGCTGATAATAATTTTGGGTCTAAGTTAATATGAATGGTGATGCTGATAATAATTTTGGATCTAAGTTAATATGAATGATGATGCTGATAATAATTTTTGGGTAGTTTGTCATTTTCTTCGGCATTTCAGTCAAAGGTGTTAGAGTACTCACGTGGAAACAGTTGACGTTAAATGTAATTTATTGGGTGTGCAGACGCACAATGTAGAGGCAAATAATAGCCTCAAAAAGTTTTTCATCCCATCTAAATTTTTTTTTAATTTTTTCATCCCACAAGCATGAGGTTAGCACTGCTCATGAATCACTTCTTTATCATCATACAACCCAAGAACCCCTATAAGTCTCCTAATGAGAGGAGCAGAACACTTTTGTTCCGTCTTCTAGCCCGTTAAGAGTCCAATGCTCGCCAGATGTTACTAAGTAAGGACGTTATATCTGGTTATTTTTTTTAGCCAGATTCGAATGCTCCAAATTACTCATTGCAGGGCTTACTTTTAATGGCAGAAAACCATTAAATCTCAATCTCACCCTGACAGAAAGGGTATAAAACCCCTCAAGCCAAAGGAAAAGATTCAATAAGGCATAGAAATGGAAAAAAAAAAAAAAAGAAGCTTTCCTTCAGAAGGGAATAAGCTGAGGACTCGTCCTGAGAAGAAGCTGAAAGGTGGCATAATATGCCATTTCCAACACCTCATTGATGTCAAAATAAAGCCTCCAAATCTCAACCAACACACTTGATGGTTAGAAGTTGACACTTGTAGGACTGGAAAGAAAAAGCCTTCCATTGCATCTGCAGTCTCTAATACAGTCAAGCCTAATATTGCATTTATAGTGCCTAAAATTAATCAAAGCGACTTACAATTTTTAACAGGAAAGAAATCACCAAATGTATAATATTACTTTTGAATGGCAGAAATTCCAAGATATCAGCTCTGACACTTGAGCATAAACTTCAGTCACTAGTTTGAAATGCAGTGACCCAAAAACTGAGAAGCAAAAAAGGTATCAATGTGATCGAGGAAGAGAATTACCACAAGAGCAGCAAAAGAAGCAATAATGCCAAATAGTAGAAGTCCATTAACTGCACCAATGAAGCGTTGGCTACAAAAAAACATCAGTTCAAACTTCAAAGTCAATTTTATTCTGTTAACCTGGCATTTAGGTAAGAGAGATGAATTACAGAGAATGCAGTAGTGAGGGTAAACTGAAGTATAGATTTTCCCTTTCTATAATAAAATACACCAGCTGCTTTTTGAGAAATTTGTCGCTCCCAACAAATTTCTGAAAGCAAGATACTATAAATGTAATGATATTTTACCAATCAGAAAGAGGAAATTCTTGATACCCATCATTTTGTTTTGGAATGCTTATTGATACCTGCACCAACTAATTTTGCAAAAAACTCACTTGCAACCACAACATAACGTACAGGTGCATCTACAGAGGCCTAGGGCACAATTCACTCCATGAAGTTTCATTGGAAAAATCATTTTTTTTCTTGGATTGGTTATTCGAGGTTCACTTTTCTTCCTCTCCCGGTAGACCCCTTTTTCTCTCAAAAGCTCAGAACCTTACTTACTCTCACACCAATGAAAACAGAGCCATACTTTATTAGGTTCTGGAACATGGACTGCACCAAATGAAAAGAAAACAGATTTCCTCACTTGGGTCTTCCCAATTTGAGGAATTCTTTTCACACAAACACACCCCACCCCAACTTCCTACCAAAATAACCTTACTTTCCCCTACATCAAAAAGAAAACCTTACCTAATGTTATGGAACATGGACTATCCACCAAACAAAAGAAAAGCCAATTTCCTCAACTGGGTTTTTACATCACAATCCAAGGAATTATAGAACTTAGAAAAAACCCTAACATAAAACCCTACACTTCAATCCAAGAACTATTTACATTTCACAAAATGTCATTTTTCTTGTTTTATAAAAAAATGCGTTCATTTTCTCGTTACAAAAAATGTATGATAGAGAAATTGATAAATCACATGATATGATGGGGACTATCCTATGATATCATGGAAATGGTACCAAAAAGTAAAATAAAATAATATTGAATAGAGTCAAATGACTCTAGTGACATTATTTGAATTTGGATCGTGAGATTGGGAAATCCACTTTTTTGGAGGACTAATATGTCAAAACATGTCACGCCCTGAGAATCCGGCTGGATCCTAGCCATATCCTTACAGCATGAGAATTGGAGCCAACTAAAAAGAATTCCCTTAATTTCATTGATAGCCGCAACTCCAAGTGGATTGAAGTCCGTGGTGAGATTATGAAGGATGATCAATCACCATAATCAAATCGTGGAATCATACATGCATACAATCTGTGCATATGGTGAGATAAACATAATATTTAAAACAGAGCGGAAGCAAGAAGCTGAAATGCATTAAGTTTTATAAAATCACAAAATAGTTTAAGTTAGGTTTACCATTGTGGCCAATTTAAATTTGCTAGTATTACTCCTGCCAAAAGGCCAATCTAGCAGAAAAATTGACACCGTTATAGTAGTGATAAAATTTAGACTAGCACCAGATTCCTTACTTACCAGGAGACGATGGTGGAAGAGTAGGCGAGGGAGGCGGCCCTCCAACAAGTGAGGGAGCCGGTGGAAGAGTAGGCGAGTGAGCCGGCCCTCCAATAGGCGAGGGAGGCGGCCCTCCAACAAGTGAGGGAACCGGTGGAAGAGTAGGCGAGTGAGCCGGCCCTCCAACAAGCGACTCCCCAAAGAAAGTAATATTCTCAAACCTTAGACTACAAACCTCACTAACCACTCTTCCCCCTATCCTCGAATCACAGCATTCCGGAATCTTAGTTATAGCAACTTCCAAACACTTGTGGCAAGCTTCCCCAGATATAACAGGCTTGCACTGCATAAGACCAAACACATTATTCGTAGATGAGTAGCTCTTCTTTCCCGTCGCAAACATCCCACGCAATGGCTCATACGCAGTTTTGTTGGCAAGCTCATGCATCAACAGTGCTCGAGAGTTCTTGAACCGTTCTACTTCTGAGTCAGTCATATTAATCTGGTTCCACACCCAAAACCACCATTTGGTGGTTGAAAAGTTGAAGAAGTTGGTGTCTGAGTACTGTACTTGGCAGAGGTCATACCATATGGCTGAACTCCTGCTCTGGCACCGACTGAGGAGCTCAGCACTAGCAAAATTGGTGCAGTTTCTGCAGGTGTCGGGCGAGACATCACCCCGGCAAAGGACGAGGCCATAGACCTTGTCGGAACCTTCTCCGATTGAGGTGTTGTAGAAGCCTTTGATGAGAGAGACATTGGAGGAGAGAGAAGGGAGGAGTATTTTAAGGTTGGTGTGGAATGTGCTGTTGTTGGTGTAATTTGCTACGGTAATTCCATTATATGTGTTGTTGCATTCTACTTTGAGAGAGTCCTCGGCATTACAAGTGGGGCTGTGGAAGAAGAGGAGGACGAAAAGAGAGGAGAAGTAGAGGAGGAATGGGCTCATGGCTTACTATTAGGTTTTCTCTTGGCTAATGGTTTGTTGCTTGGGAGGAGAGGAGGGGAGTGTTCTGTTTTTATAGCCAAACTGTTTCGACTTCTCTTTCTTGCATTAAGGAGGGAAGCGATGACTAGTGGTTCAGGAGGTTTTCACTTTCCGACCCACCATCTAGACTATCAAAACTATTAAAAGAAAGAATTCGGCCCAAGTCATCACCTGTGTCCAGTCTCCACGCCAAAGTCAACTTGCATCGAGAACAGCCCATTACCCGTCAGTTCTTGTATGGCGCCAGGTTTGAAATCCCCGGTATATCATTTCTTCTGACTTGTGTGTGGATTTTCCAATCGCTTGTGTGGATCTGTTTTTAACTTTAGTGGGCTATCATCCCACGTGCATGCGGTTTTTCTTTTAGGCCTAGCTCCTTTGGTAGGGGTAAAAAAAAAGTTAATTTACACTATGAGAACATTTGGAGCACATCTTAAAGCAGAGAGAACGTAGGACGACTCAAACTGAAAAAGAAGATGCCTTGATTATTTATAAATTAGTAAAAGTTGGGCCCGTCTGATAATTTTACTAATATAGTTAAGTGACGTCAAGTCAAATTAAACATCTCATCAAAAACAATTTTTACCAAAATTTATTCCATCTTTTTCAAAAAATAAAATAAAAAGCATCTACATTTACTTACCAGAGGAAAAAAAAAACTCCATTTTCCATATAAAAAGACAGAAACATCCTATCCCAAACAACTAAAAATAAAATATCATAATAACTCACTTATATTTTATTCAACATTTCATTTAAAGACTCATTTAAAGACTCAATACTTATTCAAATCGAGAGCCAAGAAACTCATTAAAAAAAATCTAGCAGACGTGCATTCCAGCCGGTGTCGCCCATGTGGATGACGACTTATCAATATGGGTCGGGTAAATGAAAAGGCAAGGGTATATTCTGACCGTGCAAAACACGGACTGGCCCTATCCTTAATAATGGTGGGTTTGGCCCATATATTCTCCACCCATGTATTACGTAATAATTGAGTCTTCAAACTTGACTATATATGAACTAGAGAAATCTCATTGCCACAGTTTCAAATTCACAAAATCTAAACCATATAGCAAAAAAGGGTAATGTCTCCGTGTGTAGCATTGCCCCTGGATCAAATTCACGGTGACATTGATCAATTATGTGTATAATACATGAATAAAGATGTGAGCAAAATCCATTTTCTACATATAATTTAATCGTATGTTTTATGCATGGTCAATTTTTACATGATGCCAAACTCCTATTATGTGAAATTTGGGTTGTTGAGAAATAAAATAAAAAAAGTGAATGAAAACTTTTAACAATAAAACAACATGCCAATATTCTCAAAAGCAAAGAATTAAGGATTTTCTCTTACCTTCTAATGAAATCATGTATATCCAACTGTTATCAATATTTCTAAACTACCCCCAACTTAGTCAAAACATCCTTCATTTTCTGTAAGTCAAAAGAGAAATAAAAAAGAAAAACTCATAATAAAGAAAAAAATAACTATAATTCACATCGAGAGATTTATTATTTTGGACCAACTGGCCTCATGAATTTTTGTGACTTGGACATTAGTGGTTAGCTATATACATCATTGGAACAAAATCAAGACCTCTTTTACCAAAAAAAAAAAAAAAGGTCACGACCTACTGTGTTGTGATTGTTCCTAGTTCGAGTTGCGCCGCGTGACTAACTCATCGGACAAAGTTGTGACCAAAACCGATAGGGAAGTTTCTGCCACATAGTCATCAAAAAGCATAGGGACGTGTATGACACGAGTCCTTCTGCTTTTAGCTGGATCTCACTGCAATTTCCCTTGCAGAGAGGTCCGTCTCAGCCCGGCTAAAAGCAGAAGTATAATTCGTGTTAGGCACGCACGTCCCGATGCTTTTTTATTTTTTCCAAAAATTTTGGCCCCACGACCTCTGATCCACCAAGGTGTTTCCACTTTTATGACTGACCGCACGCTCTCAGCCATATCTTTTTTTTTTCTTTTTTTCTTTTTTTTTTCTCTCTCTCTCTAAAAATCGAATAAATAAAGAGATATTCTTAAATATGGGTAGATCCCAAATTGCCTGGATCTCCTTTGCTACGAACTCTAGAACTTTGAAGATTGAGGTCCTTGCAGAATTTTGAACCTTAAGCACAAGTTAATTTTATTAGAAAATGTCAAAACGAAATAAATTAATTTATAAACAGCATATTTGGGATTTGTTCCATATTTTCTTCTTTAAAAAAGTTATTTTTATCCCATTTATGGTTTTAACTCAGCCTTTCTTACCATTATGTAAAATAGGAATGCACGCCAGTAATTTTTTGTTCTAGTTTTTGAAGAAGTTTTTCTCTCACTATTGTATGGAAGTTAAAATTATTGTGCTATTGTATTTGGATTCTACTGATGTACCTAATTTGGTGAAGAAAATTTAGAAATGCGACACACTCTGCGTAAATAACATTCAACAATTGGGTCATTTTGAATTATGGACATCAAGCATAAATAAGAAAAATATTGAAAATCTTCATTAAAATAAATTGTTTTATGGCCTTTCCAAAATTAGGATTGTCGGAAACCCAAAACTAGAAAAGAGCATAAAACACCGTCAATTATAATGTTCGTACTTGTTTATTTTATCTCAATTGATTTTCACTTACAGAAATTCAGATTTGAACGATTGGAGTTTTACAGTAGGCCCACCTAATAAAAGTCATAGCAGGTTTTTTTTTTTAACCCTAGCTAAGTGGCTGAGACCCTTTTTTTTTGTTTGTTTTTTTATTATATAGAGCCCGACACACCCGTGAATGAAGCCCATTGAAGTGGGAAGAAAGCCCGGCACACCCGAAAAGGAAGTCCACAAAAGTGGGAAGACAGCCCGCATATACACATGCTGGAATATATAGTGGGGAGGTGGGGGTTGAACCCCTAACCTCCTCAATAGGAACCTAACTCCTTTGCAGTGGGGTAAGGAGTGGTTCTTAAGTCATAGCAACTTAAGGAAAAATGTCCTCCAAATGAATGCAGTATTCCCAAATTCTACTCCAATAGGAGTTGGGCCCCTATATAGGGTTGTTCATGGCCAGCCTAGGCTAAGGAATATCCAGGCCTAGCTCTACTTCCAACTCCTGGCCGAAGCCCGACTCGGGCCTTAACTGAATGGCTTGAGCCCAGCCCGCTGCATTTTAAGCACAAGCCCTGGTCAAGTTAACATTACAACAAAAAAAGAAAAAATAGTTCCTTTTTTTTTTTTGTGTGTGTGTGTGTGTCCTAGACCTTATCTCATCTAGTTTATTTACTTGTACTTCAACATAGGGATGGCAATGGGTCAGGTTTAAATCAGGACCCATCCTAACCCGCTCCTATTAGGAAGGTTTGGATTCTTGGGTGCATCAACCCGACCCACGCTGTTCATCTTTAGTTCACAAATTACTAATTGCATTTTATTTCATCTAAAGAGGTGGAGTGACACTGAGGTTGGAGATTTTCCTAAAGATCATGGTTTCAAATCTCACTAAACACCTATTTTTTCTTACTTTCAAAAAATATTAAATAAACCACTAACAAACTCGACTCGACTTGTGGCTGCCTTGGGGGGGGGGGGGGGGGGGGGGGGGGGTGTGATAACCATCAAACCCGTCACAGGTCTCGGCAGGTAACCGCCCCATTGCGACCCCTACCTCAATGAGATATCCTTTGTTCTAGTCCTGCCTCCCGGGCTGGGCCAAACTTGGGCTCTTTACCAGTCAATCCAAACCCGACCCATGTGTTAAATGGGCCAAATAAATAATTCGAGCCAAGCCCGAGTACTAAATTCTATGCTCAGGCCAAGTCCAAAGCGGGCTGGGCTGGATTTGGACTGAGGCCGGCCTGTCCCATGAACACCCCTATGCCTAGAAGATTGGCAATCAATATTACGGTGAAAACAACTCTAATTAGAGTGTTATTTGAGGACACACAATGAATTTGGTGGTATTTTATTTTGAACGACTATGATTTTCAATAGACAGCCCCATTGTGGATTTGTAATTTTTCAACCCAAGATTTCTCCAAGCCAATGCCGTAGAGGATTGGAGCACTCTTTTCTCGTTTCTCTCTTTTTATTCCTACTGGCACGCTAAACAAGCCCCAATTGTCTGACATGAAGGCGAGAAGTATGGACTCAGTCGTCTGCTTGGTTTCATTCCCTTTTCTAGTTTCTCAAAGATAAAATTTGGCATGTGCACCAAAGTAAGTCCATTCACACTTTAATTTTCCCATTTGAAGTCCATTTACATTTATAAGGCCGAAGAGCAGGTCAAGTTCTTATAGGGACAGTAGTGCTTGATCTGAGTTACATTTGATAAGCCAGAATCTACCCGATCAAAGATTTTTATTTAGTTCCAGATCCAAGAATCTCATTAAAAGGAGAAAATCACAGAAGATTTTTATATGGAGTACATGTTGATGTGTTAATAAGCATATTTTATCTGTTAATAAAGTGTTATTTAGTATGTATATCTAAAATAGGGCCGAGGTTCACCATCACACTCTTGGTTTAGTGGTGTTGGCACAATCAGGGATCGATTCCTGTATCATCATGCTCAATCCAAAATAGTGACATCTTCTTTTAGAATAATCAAAGCAGACATACTATTGTGTTGGCACAATCAGGGATAGATTCTTGTATCACCATGCTCAATCCAAAATAATGACATCTTCTCTTATAGAATGATCAAAGCAGATGTATTATTGGCAATTTATTTTAGCATGTTTTATTCTAAAACCTTATAACATAGCTATTGGTTTGAAAAGGTGAGAATCTAGATGGACATGCATGGTTTTACCTGGAACCTTGCTAAACAGGGCCTGATCCATCCTTGATAATGATGATGGTTTGGCCAATTATTCTCCACACATTGTGGAATAATTGAGTCTACGTGTTTGTGTAAGAATTTTAGTTGGCTAATTCATTGGGTTATGGACAAAACCGGGTCTTTTAAAGTTGTAATTTTATTTAGAAAGGACTGCTCAAGATCAACTTGCAAAGAAGATTAGTTGGTCAGGGAACTGACAGAGTTTACTCGAGTGAACCCCTCACAAAGACATTGTAAGAAATTTAGTTGGCTAATTCATTGGGTTGTGGTCAAAACCGGGTCTCTTAAAGTTGTAATTTTATTTAGAAATTATTGCTCAAGATCAACTTGTAAAGAAGATTAGTTGGTCAGGTAACTGACAGAGTTCGCTCTAGCAAACTCCTATTCGCTCGAGTGAACCCCTCACGGAGACCTCTTCGCCTGACCCACATTACCTCTTTGCTCGAGTGATCTTACTTCTACACTAAACGTATGAGACAGTGACGAGTTTGCTCGCGAGCGAACTCCTTGTCCACTCTAGCGAACCTGAAAAAGTTCATTTGTATCCGGAAACTCCTTCCTAATTTCTCTCAAGACAATTTTCCTATTCCAATTACATCACAAGTCTTGAGACACGAGTTTTGGCTTATTTATAGCCATTCTCTCTCTCTCTTCCAAAGGCACTTCTGAACAAGATTAAATCCCGGGAGAAGATTTTGAGAGATTCATCATTCCCCCCAAGCTTCAAGTTCGTTGTGCAGAAGATCAAGCATTGGGTCCGATTCCATTCTGCTCTCTTGAAGTAGAGATACCTTGAAGACGTATTCGAGATGTAACGCCCCAATTTCGAATACCGAGAAAACCGTCAAGGTACCCGAATTTGGCGCGCTACTTCCCGAAAAATCCGGGAACTTCCAAGATCGTAAGTCCGCAGTGATGTCCAATTTAGAACTTTTTGACCGAAATATAATCAATGTTAAAAATTTGCGGAAGTATAAAGAGTAAAGCGGAAGCATAAGGTATGATAGGGATATATCAAGTGTAGTAGGGCTGAAGTCCAGCCTAAATATCAAAGTATAATTAAGAACATGTTTAAAAACATATCAGACTAACTCCCTGCTCACCACAAAAGAAATTCAACCCAAAAAAAGATAACACTCAAACCCCCGGTACAGGCGCTCCATCCTCCAGCTCGACCCCCTGGTTGGCTGGTCCCCATCCATAGTCTCCGGCTATGGGCGCCTCGACGAACGCATCGTCCTCATAATCGGGGTCAACACCTAAGCACCAAGAATGGGTCAGATCCAAAGATCTGGCAAGTTACAGTATACAAATAACATAGGATGTATGCATCAAAAGAATAGAGACAGTAATAAGATCAATAAGAGTATCCAAGGTACAAATGCTACGCAATTTGAGCAAGATAAACATTTAGAATCAGGAGAATAAAAAGTCAATCTATCTACACAAGGTGGCACATTCACACAAGCTGGATACCGCGGGATATTATGCCGCCATCCCCCCATACTGAACACAATCGCGGTGGGGAAATCTCACCAGTGCTAGGGATAACTAACCCCGCAAATTTAAATCACTCATCAATCTCAAACACTCATCACTCAAGAGACCGGACTCGGTATCACACCATCCGTCTAAAACATAGCTCATCATGATAGCCCACTCAACACTCATAAACAGCTCCTACCAGTGATGATCAGTCAACAGGTTGAGCTTAGAACAACTGAGTGAATGTTCGTACCGACTCAAGAAGCCAAAGTACAGGTCTGTATCTGTCGAGGCTTGCCTTGCGTGAGCAAGGTTTTGACAAATCCCTAAGAGGTCCAAGTACCAATCATTGGGTCCATACTAAGGCCCACAAAACCATAGCCTTAGTCTAAATAATCCAGGAGAGATCACCAATCTCAATCCGATATCAAATAATCCATACTCATACGAAATGAGTTACAAGTCTAATCACAATCACCTCTCCATCTAGGGTTCACACATATAACATAGGCCATATGAGGGCCCGCCTAGACACAGACACGGGTCAAATTCCTCCAAACTATGTCATTAGGTCACCTCTAGGAAGTCCTAGGTTCGGGTCCTTCATGTTTCATTTAATTAACAAATATAAAACAATGACAAGGACATAAGAGTGACATTAATATAATAAGTGGAATAAATTCCAAGAAATTGAATCAAAGGAACATCAAGGGTCCAATCCTAAGTAATGGCCCACATTCAGGTCCAGGTCCATCTCAGTTAATTGGATCCATAAATGAAGTTTTAGATGCCAAGTATATTGTATTTGGTGCTCCCGAGGTTACGGGCATCTTCGACAATATTTAAAGATCGAATTAACATCAAATCTAAATCCTAAACCCTACTTAGTGGCCCCATGAGTCAAGGTTGAGCCACACCATTAACTCGTGCTTGGCACATTAATGGAGTCTCTGCTGCTGGCGCTGCTGGCCATGATGCCTCTGATGAGGTCCTCGATGGTGCTACTGCCCTCGGGGTTGATGAGGTGCGCGTGCCTGCTGCTACGCACGGTACTGCGGCTGAGGTGCTAGTGCAACCTGACGCACTGGCTGAGCCACTGGAGCTGGTGCTGGAGCTCTCGGACGTGCTGGAAGCTGAAGCATCGGGGGCTGCTGCTCGCGGAGTGGGCAATGCCTAGATATGTGCCCCTGCTCGCCGCAGTCGAAGCATACTCTAGGCCCGCGGTACTGTTGCTGCTACTGATGATACTGCCCCACTTGGCCTGCTGGCCTCTGCCTCCGGAACGGCTGTCGCTGCGGAATCACGGGCTGCTGCCTGATTAGGGCGGTCCGGAATCGTTTCTGCTGATGAGTGGCCTCCAACCGCTGCAGACGCTCCTCTGCCCAGTAAGAGCTCCTCAAGGCCTCCTCGTAGGTAGGTAGCTCGATACAAGACATACTCAGCTGAATCTCCTCCCTCAGTGTCAAACCCCAACCCAGGATTTACCCAATAGTGTCTTCTTAGTGTGTGCTTAGTCTTATTGGTTTAGTTACCGTGGGTTAGAGTATGATTAGTTTTAGTCATGATTATAGCTTTGGGGGAGTTGTTTCAAATAAACTAGAAAGGTCTTAGGATCGTGGCGAGGGTTCGTGAGTTCGCTAGTGTTGCTTAGTGTGACGTCTAGGAAACCATTTGACCATATTTATTGTATACTAACACTTTGTTTTACCGCAATGCCTCCTAGAAAAGCTCCTCCCAACAATGCTTCGGCTAGTAATCAGAATGAAACTGATCAAAATACGACACCCACAGCTAATCAGTTCCAAGAACTTATGCAAGCAATGTTAGCACAGCAGAGGCAAGCCAATGAAACACAAGCTAAATTCCAAGAGCAGATGGCCAAGAAGGATGAGGAAATGGCTCAAGTTCAGAGGCAACTTTTGGAGGTTCTCCAGAATAGGCATGAGGTTCAACCTGTAGCTCCTAATATTGTCATCAACAATAGGGAGCATGACCCTAATTTGTTGTTTGAGAGGTTCAGGAAGAGGGCACCTAAGGAGTTCTCAGGCCATGAGAATCCATTAATAGCAGATGATTGGTTGGCAAACACTGAGAAGATTTTTTATGTCTTCACTTGTACGGGGAGGCAGAAAGTTAACCTCACAGCCTCTTTGTTCTATGGGCTTGCAAATCAGTGGTGGCAGACAGTCAAGGAACCTTACATGGCTATGGCCAATGAAGAAGCATGGGCAGCTTTCAAGACTCAATTCCAAGACAAGTACATTCCGTCCCATATCAAGAGGCAGAAGGCTATTGAGTTCCAGCAACTCAAGCAAGGTAACATGACAGTGTTGGAATATGTTACCAAATTTGAGAGGCTAGCTAGATATGCCACTGAGCTGATTGACACAGAGCAGAAGAAGATCAACAAATTCTTGGAGGGATTGAACCCCATCATCATGAGAGATACTATTGGAGTAATTCCACCAGCTACTTATGATGAAGCTGTCAAGCGGGCATACAAGTTTGAAGACATAAACAATATGATCATACAAGATAGGAAACAGCATTATCAGCAGCAGAATCAGAGGTAGCAACACCACAGCAAGAAACCCAAGCAGGAGCAGAATCTAGTGAGCCAAGGTTGTGCTCACTGTGGCAAGAACTATCAAACTCATGAATGTCGCAAGGCTACAAGTGCTTGTTTCAAGTGTGGGGCAATGAACCATGCAATCAGAGATTGCCCACAACTTCAGAATCAGCCAACCAGGAACCAGCAGCAGAGGCAAGCAGCTCCTCAGAACCAGGCACCAATTCAGAATCAAGTTAGGCCACCTCAGCAGCAGCAGCAGCCGGCAAGACCACAGCAGAATCAGAATCTTCGTCCTCCTCAGCAGAATAGGAATGGTCAAGGCAGGCAGAATCAGGCACAGAACAGACCACAGCAGCAAGGACGTTTAATTAACCTCAATCGTGCAGATGCTGAACCTGCAGGAGACGTGGTAGAAGGTAAACTTTTTGTTGTGGAGTAGAAGCACATATTTTATTTGATCCTGGATCAACACACTCTTTTATATCTCCTATGTTTGTCAAGATGATTGATGCATCACATAGCCAACTGGATTACATCTTGCTTGTTACAACACCAGTAGGTAAACAGGTTGAGTGTAGAACCTATTACCCTAACTATCCAGTTTTGTTAGGAGATGTAAATTTACCAACCAATCTTATTGTTCTAGACATGCATGATTTTCACGTCATTTTAGGCATGGATTGGTTAGAAGCATATCATGCCACCATAGATTGTTTTAGCAAAATCATAACATTCAGATTGCAAGGAGAACAAGCAGGATTGATGTTTCAGGGGATCAGAAAACCGTCTAGAGCAGGGTTTATTTCAGTGCTTAAGGCAAGCAGGTTGATTCATAGTGGATGTGAAGCATTTGTAGCGTTTATCACGGAGGATAAACAGTCCCAAGGGGTGGAGGGAATCCCCGTTGTGTGCGAATTTCCGGATGTTTTTTTCAGAAGAAATCCCGGGATTAGCACCAATTAGGGAAGTTGAGTTCACTATAGAGCTTCTTCCAGGGACATCTCCGATCTCCATCGCACCTTATAGGATGGCTCCAACAGAATTGGGTGAATTGAAACTTCAGTTGCAAGAATTGTTGAACAAGGGTTTCATTAGGCCAAGTGTTTCACCTTGGGGAGCACCGGTTTTATTTGTGAGGAAGAAGGATGGAAGCTTGAGAATGTGTATTGATTATAGAAAATTGAATCAGGTGACGGTCAAGAACAAGTACCCTTTGCCAAGGATAGATGAATTGTTCGACCAATTGCAAGGAGCAACATACTTTTCTAAGATAGATCTGAGATCTGGGTACCATCAGTTGAGAGTTAGAGATTCAGATGTGCAGAAAACGGCTTTTCGAACGAGGTATGGGCATTATGAGTTTCTAGTAATGCCCTTTGGATTGACCAATGCACCCGCAGTCTTCATGGCTCTTATGAACAAAGTGTTTGCACAGTACTTGGATCACTCGGCAGTAGTGTTTATTGATGACGTCCTCGTGTATTCCAAGAGTAGAGAGGATCATGAAGAACACTTGAGGACATCATTGCAGCTTTTGAGAGATAACCAATTGTATGCAAAACTCAGTAAATGTGAATTCTGGTTAGAGCAAGTCGCCTTTCTAGGCCACATCATCTCAAAAGAAGGTTTAGCAGTTGATCCAGCCAAGTTAGAATCAGTTGTTGATTGGAAGAGACCGAGCAGTGTGACCAAAATCAGGAGTTTCTTGGGGTTAGCAGGCTACTATCGAAGATTTGTTCAAGGCTTCTCGTCAATTGCAGCACCATTGACTACATTGACCTGGAAGAATGTTTCGTTTGTGTGGATAGAACAGTATGAAACAAGTTTTCAAGAGTTGAAGAGAAGATTAACCATAGCTCCAATCCTCACATTACCATCGGGCAGCGGTGGATTCATTGTTTTTACAGATGCTTCTAATGTGGGACTAGGTTGTGTGTTGATGCAAGATGGCAAGGTGATTGCTTATGGCTCAAGGCAGTTGAAGGATCATGAAAAGAACTATGCAACTCATGACTTGGAATTGGTAGCAGTCGTATTTGCTTTGAAGATGTGGAGACACTATCTTTCTACGGGGAGAAATTCGAAGTCCATTCCGACCATAGGAGTTTGCAATACTTGTTCTTACAGAAGGATCTGAACATGAGACAAAGGAGGTGGATGGAATACATCAAAGACTATGACTTTCCAAGCAAGTACCATCCAGGCAAAGTGAATGTTGTAGCTGATGCATTGAGCAGGAAGTCAGGGATCATGGCCGGCTTGAGAGGAGCCAGTGTTCTTCAGCAGTTTGAAGAGCTAGGTGTAGAAGTGCAGACCCTAGAGTTGGGTGTGATGTTAGCCAATATGACAGTGTCTGAGCCCACTTTTATCCAGAAGATCAAGGACAGTCAGTTGCACGATTCAGATCAGGCTAGGATTGTGGATCATATTGCAGAACGTCCAGATTTCAAGATGGTGAATGGAGTGTTGTATTTTCGTGATCGGTTGTGTGTACCGAATGTGGATGATCTGAAAGAAGAAAATAATGACAGAAGCCCACAACACAAGATACTCCATGCACCCGGGTAACACGAAGATGTATCAGAACTTGAAGAGTAGATTTTGGTGGAATAACATGAAGAGAGAGATCGCAGCTTTTGTATCTCGTTGTTTAACTTGCCAGTTGATCAAAGTTGAGCATCAGAAACCCCTAGGTTTGCTACAACCATTAGAGATTCCGGAGTGGAAATGGGAGCATATCACCATGGATTTCGTCTCCGGATTGCCTAATACTAAGAAGGGGAATACCGCAATATGGATTATTGTGGACCGTCTCACCAAGTTGTCCATTTCATTCCGATGAAGACGGGTAATATGATGCATATGGCACCACTTGCAAAACTTTTTGTTGATGAAATTGTTAGTAAGCATGGTCAACCCGTTTCCATCACTTCGGATAGAGATAGCAGATTTGTTTCAAGGTTTTAGAAAACTCTTCTTGAGTCCATGAGTACCAAACTCCAATTCAGTACAGCGTATCATCCTCAGACAGATGGTCAGTCAGAACGGACGATACAGACTCTTGAAGACATGTTGCGTGCATGTGTGCTAGATTTCAAAGTGCAATGGGATGAGTGCTTACCACTTTGTGAGTTCGCTTACAATAATAGTTACCATTCCAGCATTGGTATGGCACCTTTTGAGGCTCTCTATGGTAGAAGATGCAGAACTCCGGTTTGTTGGGAAGAAGTCGGTGTCCGTAGCTTTCACGGACCGACTATAGTTGGTGAAACTAGTGACAAGGTCAAATTGATTCAGGAACGCTTGAGAGTCGCCTGAAGCAGACAGAAGAGTTATGCAGACACTCGCCGGAGAGATTTACAGTTTCAAGTGGGTGACAAAGTGTTCTTGAAGGTTTCACCCGTCAGAGGGACCCTGAGGTTCGGACAGAAGGGCAAGTTGTCAAGGAGATTTATTGGTCCGTATGAGATTTTGAGCAAAATTGGAGACGTGGCTTATAGGCTTGCGCTACCGCCGGAACTCTCCGGGGTATACAACGTATTTCATGTTTCCATACTCAAGAAGTATGTGTCTAGTCCTTCTCATATTTTACAACACAAACCTTTGGAGATTCGAGAGGATGCTTCGTATGTGGAAAGGCCGACCAAGATCATTGATACCAAGGAGTAAGAGCTGAGAAATCGGACAATTCATTGGGTCAAGGTACTTTGGGAAAATCATGAACCAGAAGAAGCCACATGGGAATTGAGAGAACAAGTTCAGAGGCAATACCCATATTGTTACCAGAGGTAAAAGTTTGATTTATTTGGTGGACCAAATATCCTAAGGGGTGGAGGATGTCAAACCCCAACCCAGGAATTACCCAATAGTGTCTTCTTAGTGTGTGCTTAGTCTTATCGATTTAGTTACCGTGGGTTAGAGTATGATTAGTTTTAGTCATGATTATAGCTTTGGGGGAGTTTTGAGAACGTTTAGTGTTAATTAGGTACACTCAGGAAGGCCTGGGTGTACGTGCAAGCGTGGGAAGATCGTGTTTGGTTTTGTGTTAATCGTGGATTTCATCTCATTTGAATGGTTTTATGATTATGTACAACTTTCGTATTTAGCCCGTCTGTGTTTGTAGCCCAGAAACTCAAATTTTGGCCAAAAAGGGTAAAACAACCTTTTCACACTCAAATCTGGACACAATTTTCGAGATCCCAAAACCGTGTCAAAAATATACTTTTTGGAAACTAGATATTTCAAGGATCGTTTTATCCTTCTTCGTCGACTTCATCCGAGGCCCGCAAGGTCATGTTTTCCTTGAAACAAGAATGCTTTCTAATGGGCCCCACTTACAAACCACTTAAGCCTTTTTCCCTTCTCTTTTTCCCCATTTCTCAAATCTCAGCAACTTTCTTGACCTAGGGTTGAGAAACCCTCTTTTCCTCTCCATCTTTTCCCTCTTGAAAGCATGAGCTAGAGATCTCCACAAGAGATTCCAAGGCCATCATCTTCTTCCTCTCACCTCAAGCTTTCCATTGATGCCATTTTCTTGAAGTTTCTTGTTGGGAAAGCTCTCCATTTCCTTCCTTGCATCTTGTTTGGGCACCTTTAGGTAAGAGCTACCCATCTATTCAATAGAGTTCTTTTGACTCCTAATGATCATGTTTTTCTAACTTTCAACACCCATTTTGAAATGGGTTGCTTGGTTGCATTTTTGGGTGAGTTTTTGAATGGGTTTCATGGGTTTTTTGTAGTTCTTGGCTTGGCTCTTGGGTAGGAGTGCTTGAAGGAGAGTTTTGTTAGCACTTGGGCAAGGCAAGTAATCTTTATAGGTTGTTGTGCATGTGTGTTCATGGATTTCATTATTTCACTTGATATTTCCATATGATTTGTCATTGGGTATTAATGTTTTGTTTCACTAGATGTCCATGTTGTGATCTTACTTTAGAAATGGCAAGCATGCTAATTAACTTTCCGAACTTTCAGATTTCATCATTTTTAATTAGGCCTTACCTTTTTGAAGAATGGGATTGAATGATTAAGAAATGGGTTTTAATGTTAATAGCTTGTTTAGGTTGAAATAAATGCACCATAGTGAGTCTTGAAGCTTGTTATATTCATGAATTAAATGGCTAATCAAGTTGGAAAGAATATAGAAAAGGAAGGGAGAAATGGATGGACCACTGAACTGCAGAAATCAGAACTGGGTTCTGTTTTCGCAGTTCACGCGGTCGACCGGCCAAGGGTGCGGTCGACCGGCCAAGGGTGCGGTCGACCGGGCACACTGGTTTTGGTCCCCTGTTGGATGACCTGATGCACTGTTGGAACTACTGTTTCCGCAGTTCACGCGGTCGACCGACCAATGGGCACGGTCGACCGGTGACACAGGGTCAGGTTCCATGGAACCTGACCAAAACACTGTACACCTATTTTAAGTTACAACTGCAGGTCGACCGGGCTCACTGTGTACGCGGTTGACCGGCCAAGGGCCAGGTCGACTGGGCCAATTGGAATTTTTCCTTTTTGGGAGGATTTTACCCATTTACATATTCTTTAAAAATTTGAAAACTAGGCTATATTAAGGACTTTAACTTGACATTATGTAATTGGAACTCCAAGATATGTACTAACTTCGGGGACACCGATCCTTGTATTTTAATCATAGAGTTCCAATCACAAGGGTCAACGAATAGCCTAAGCATGTACTTCATGAAATTATCGTGTTTTGAACGTTAGTTTAATATCGCAAGTCATATCGTGTACTTTCTTTGAAGTCAAGTTTTAAGCTCGTTCTAAGATTTGTTTTAAGTAGTAAATGGGGATCACTTCTTAAGTTGTCAGCATATATATTATGCGTTTTGCTAGCCGTGCTGTGTCTTGTTTTGATAAGTGATCTCCCCTTTTATTCAGACGTGTTTGTATCGCGTGTTTTATGCATTCATGAATTCAAGTGAACACCACAGAGATTGGACTGCCCTTTTTGTCTGATCCACTGTCTGGGGGTCCTTAAACATGTGTACTATCTGCAGATTAGTCGTGTATTTATTACACATCGTGCGTGTCCGGTTCCGCGGCCGGAATCCCGTATTTGTGGGAATCGTGTCGTGTTATATTATGTATATTCGTGCTTATCGTGCGTGCTTATTCTTTCATTACAAATGATAGAGAAAGGATGGGCTCGTTGTGGATTTACGATTCATGATATATTATGTATTCATGCTAGTTTGTCATAAATTCTGAAATGTTCTTCAGTCAAGTATTCATTCTTGGTTTAATAAATTGTTTTATATGTTTTCGATTAAACGTTCTTATCCATGCTCTAGCCTACATTGATTTCTTGCCAAATCGTCGTGTTTAATGCTTGTATTTTTGGTGACCAGGTGCAGAAGGCTACCCCTTTGAGGAGGAGTGCCAGGAGGAGGCTGTTGAGCCTACCTTAGCTCGCGAGTGGCAACCCGACGACGTCATTTAGACGTCGGGACGGGTCATGAGTTCCGATGTATCACTTTTTGGGCTTTTATATACTTTTGGTATTGTATTGGCCTTTGTTGGCCTCTTACTTTGGGATTGTAACAACTTAACACACTTTGTTAACTTTGTAACTTGAACTATTATGGGAATGCGTTGTTATATTTTCCTTTCTGATATTTTAGTCTCGATGACATTTATGTTCATATCCTATTATGATTTATTATGATGTGATTTGCTACACGCTTCCGCCTATTTGATCATGTGAGTTGGTTTCTCATGTCATCGGAGCCCTCACCGCGGGAACCTGTGGGAGATTTAATCATCTTACAATCATCAACCGCACAGTCGCGACGGGCCCGGGTCTCGGTCCGGGGTCGCGACACTCAGTCTGTCGACAAACCGCCGGATCCTCTCGGCCTCGGTCGTAAGCAGTGCCTTTGCGAAGCGGGACAGCTGAGTGAAACGAAACTCGTACTGATAGACAGTCATACTGCCCTGGACAAGAGTCTGGAATTCCCTTAGCTTACGCTCCCTGACATGAGCTGGAATAAACTTCTTGAGGAAATCTGTCTTGAAGACTGTCCTAGCCACCTCATCTCCTATCGCCTCGTAAGGTCGCTGCATGGTCCTCCACCAGTCCTCAGCCACGCCACTAAACATATATGCTGCCAACTGCACCTTCTGGCGACTGGAACACTCGAAGACTCTGAAGATCTTCTCCATACGGACAATCCAGTCATCTGCAACCATGGGGTCCTCCATGCCAGTGAATTCCGGCGGTCCCCTCTTGAGGAACTTCTCAAATATAACGTTCAGGTCTGCCTCCCGAATAGGTACCTCCACAGGAGCTGATTGAGCCACTCGCTCAATGACATCTAGGACCTGCACCTGGAACTGTGCAAAGTCCTCCGCTTGTTGCTGGTGAGCTGAAGCCTGAGCCTCCTGTGAGACTAGGAAATCCTGAAGAAACTGCTGGAACTGGCGCTCATAGTCCGGCTGCTCGCCGATTGCTAGAACTGCTGGTGGTGCCTCACCCCCCGACATTTGCTAAGAGAAGGGAATTGCGTCAGTTCGAGTCCAACACCTAGGACTACACTGTATCTATCCCAACCATCGTCCTTACACGTATCCCGACACCGAAATCCTCACAGCGTCCTAAAGTTTCTAGTGTGCTTTATTTCCTAGAGACTTGCCCGCTCTGATACCATAAAATTGTAACGCCCCAATTTCGAATACCGAGAAAACCGTCAAGGTACCCGAATTTGGCGTGCTACTTCCTGAAGAATCCTGGAACTTCCAAGATCGTAGGTCCGCAGTGAGGTCCAATTTAAAACTTTTTGACCGAAATATAATCAATGTTAAAAAATTTGCGGAAGTATAAAGAGTAAAGCGGAAGCATAAGGTATCATAGGGATATATCAAGTGTAGAAGGGCTGAAGTCCAGCCTAAATCTCAAAGTATAATTAAGAACATGTTTAAAAACATATCAGACTAACTCCCTGCTCACCACAAAAGACACTCAACCCAAAAAAAGATAACACTCAAACCCTCGGTACAGGCGCTCTATCCTCCAGCTCGACCCCCTAGTCGGCTGGTCCCCATCCATAGTCTCCGGCTATGGGCGCCTCGACGAACGCATCGTCCTCATAATCGGGGTCAACACCTAAGCACCAAGAATGGGTCAGATCCAAAGATCTGGCAAGTTACAGTATACAAATAACATATGATGTATGCATCAAAAGAGTAGAGACAGTAATAAGATCAATAAGAGTATCCAAGGTACAAATGCTACGCAATTTGAGCAAGATAAACATTTAGAATTAGGAGAATAAAAAGTCAATCTATCTACACAACGTGGCACATTCACACAAGCTGGATACCGCGGGATATTATGCCGCGGCCCTCCCATACTGAACACAATCGCGGTGGGGAAATCTCACCAGTGCTGGGGATAACTAACCCCGCAAATCACTCATCAATCTCAAATACTCATCACTCAAGAGACCGGACTCGGTATCACACCATCCGTCTAAAACATAGCTCATCATGATAGCCCACTCAACACTCATAAACAGCTCCTACCAGTGATGATCAGTCAACAGGTTGAGCTTAGAACAATTGAGTGAATGTTCGTGCCGACTCAAGAAACCAAAGTACAGGTCTGTGTCTGTCTAGGCTTGCCTTGCGTGAGCAAGGTTCTGACAAATCCCTAATGATGGACCCGATTCTTCCCTCTCTCCCGCTGCCTCCGCCCCGGGTCTTTCGGGGTACGGCGGAGGGGAGGAGAAGAAAAGATAAAGGGTTTCAACATCTTTTTTTTTTTGTACGGGTATGCCAATTTCACTTTTCTACTTGAAATTTAGGAATGGTGATCCAAAGATCCACCTTCACAAGTAGAAAGGGGAAATGAAACTTTTTCTAGTTTTCCATTGCACACATATTTTAAGAAAAGAGACAAAAGGTTTTTTTAATGCCGTGAAAGGCGATTTCATTTGTTGCCGTGAAAGGCGATTTTGCCGTAAAAGGCGATTTACAAGTCTCATCCATTATGAAAGACAAGAATTGTGATTTTTGTCTCTAAAAGAAAAATAAAGTACAATAGAAATCAAGAAAAGGAATCTGACTTCTCATTCGATTGTGGGGACACGTTCAGATCGACGGTCGCGAGTCATGTATGGGCTCTTCCATCGTCCATGCAGATGAGAACACGATGCTTGGATTCTTGGCTTGGCTTTCTAACCTCAGATTTTTAAAGGACAAAGACCAAGAGAAGGTCTTATATCCGATAAAAAGCTAAGTAAACGGGCTGAAAAGCCACGTTTTAGCCATGTTGGTAGAAGAAGGAAGGTCCTTGGGGGGGTGGCCCCCCAAGGGTGCTTCAATCACCTTTTGGTGGTCTTTGCAGCAGAGTTGCAGGGCCTCTGGATTTTTTTGTCTTCGTCGGGGGGAGAGCGAGAGCTGACTCGAGAGCGAGAGATCTTCTTGAGAGCCAAAAACTAGATCCTTTTCCTTTGGAATGCCCTCCTATTTATAGGCCTTTGGTAGCCATTTAGGAGGGTTTATGAGCATTGAATGCATTAATGCTCATAATGGGAGGAGTTACAAGTTTTTAAAATTACTTGTTTTGTAACTCCTTTTTCCTTGAATCTGATTGGCCGATGGAGAATAATGAGCTTTTAATTGCCTTTAATCCCCATCATGGGAGGAGTTTCATGGCTTTAATGCCATAAATCCTTTGACTTGTAACTCCCATTTGCTTGCTTTTGATTGGGCCGTCCAAAATAATGAGTTAATGACCGCATTAACTTGTCATAAAACGGGTCATTTAACCTCATTAATTGGTCGCCAAGTCGCTCGAAGAGTCGCGGGCCGCGCCGTGTCTTTTGAAATTCTTCTTGCGATGACCGCCGGTGGATCCACATGTTGTTTGATTGTCGGATGGCGATGCAATTTTAGACATTGATTCGACGTGGAGCTTCTTGAGCATTAGATAGGACCAACCATAGGCTTTGGTTTGAGTTTTGAAGCCTTTTGGGGTCCCGCAAATGCTTGCCTTAATTTCGCCATGAGAGAAATGCCGAGCTTTGACTTGTGGTCAACCGATGTCCGATTGACCTGAAATTTGACAGGGAGCCTCCTGAGTAGTAAGTAAGACCAACCATGGGCTTTAGTTTGAGTTTTGAAGCCTTTTGGGGTCCCGCAAACGCTCGCCTTGATTTCACCTCGAGGAAAATGCCGAGCTTTGAAACTAGGCCAAACGATGTCCGTTTGACCTAAAACTTGACAGGGGACCTATTGGAGTCATTTTGAGATGATCCATTAGCTCCAATTTGGATGCCATGATTCCGGGGTGCTCCGCGCCGATGGGCTGTTTTTGCTTCCGAGAGTTGATGAAGGGTCAAACGTCGTCCGTTTGACTTGAAATTTGGCAGGGGGCCTTTTGGAGGTATTTTGAGACCATCCGTAGGCTCTGATCGAAGTTTTGAAGTCTTCGACACTGTCGCTGCCGGGAGCTCCTGTCTGGCTGTCGAAGGAGTGAAGTTAGGCCAAATGATGTCGAAATGGCCCGAAACTTCATGTGTACCCTCTTTTGGCTGCTTTGAAGGATCTTGCAGTTTTTGTTTGATTCTGACAAGATCTGGTGCTTGAAGTGGCGCCTTCCTATTTATGGCAGGATGTGGCTCCATGTAGCTTTTGGTGTTGAAGGGACATAGTGACATTTTTGGTGTCAACAAATGCCCCCTCGAGGTACACGACGAGGTGTGCAGCTCTGGCAGTCGGTGTGCCTCGAAGAGAATTTGAAGGAGATCTTCTTGCTTGACCAAGAGTCTTGAGCGTTTTTCTTTTGATGGAGTTGCTTTTTGAGCTTCCAAGGGATTTCGGTAATGAGAGGGGTCATGTACCGTCTCAAGGCAAGGATTTTGAAATGACATTTGGATATGGGTTTTTGGTTTTGGGTTTTCC